>JAJOOF010000342.1:0-41872 GCA_029582545.1 Solanum lignicaule | reverse complement strand
AATAATCAATATAATATGGGAATCAATAAATCATCACTAATTACCCAAATTACTAACAATTCTATGAACCCTAGATCAAACCCATGATCCCAATTATCCAAATAAGGGTTGTTTCCACCATATAATCTATAACAAAATCCTCCCCCATCAATATTCACCCCTTCTATTATGTTTTACGGATCAAAAAATGAATTCGGGGAGTAAAAAGCTTACCTTGAGCCTTAAGAATGGTGAAAAAAGAGTAGGAGTCGCCTGGGGTTCGTTCCTTAGCTCTAACAATCGTAAAGTGCCAAATAAGGTCGTTTAAGGGTTTATTTATGACTTTAAGTCGCGTCGAACCTGCCACAATGGCTGCCACTCTGCTGTAGCGGCCCTAGTAGAGCGTCACCAATCCCGCTAAAGAGGCTTGCACGAAACAGTGAGCTATTTTAATAATTCTAAGACCCCCATTTCAGAACACACCTTTAACCAACGACTCTAAAAAAATATCGTTCACGCTAAAAATGATTTCGGGAGTTCTACTCACCCGAATTCAATTCCGTAAAGTCGTACGGATTCCTTAACGACTTATCCAACTACTCATGTAATCTAAATAAATAAGTCACCCAATTGTTACAAGATTTCCCTACACCTCAAAGACTCTGATTTCATCCTAATCTGAACTAGGTTAGGAATTTCCAAGTTACTACTCATAAGTTTTCTGGCCCCAATTCTTTCCCCCTGGCCTTTCCCTAACAACGAAATCAGGTCGTTGCAATAGATACCACTTTAACTATCACCCGTCCCCGAATGATCAATTAGGAAAGTTTGGCTAAAGTAAGGGTAGAGTAGTATCTGAATCGTCGAATTACTAGGGATACTTGTCTCAGATGCCCTTCTTACCGAATCTCATCACCCCCTAAGGGTTTCACATCTCTAACCTCACACCAACCAATGGAATACCTACACATCCTCCCTTACAATGCCTCAATGAAGTCATCTCAACACTCGAGTGATAAATATTGTTGTATGTAAACTTAACTAATCAACAAAACGATTCCCAACAACCTCCAAAGTTGATCGTACACACATCTGCCACATGTTATCAAGGATCTTGACACAATCATCAGGACTAATACTTTCTCACATAAGCATGATAACATTCTAAATCAATACTTGCTACAATTAGAAGTGAATCTGAACCTACCAACACACACTCATAATACCCAACAATCACAGTTCTCAACAACATCTCCATTCCACAACATAAATTCCCATGAGCTTAAGTTATAACCAATTTGATCTTTAGAAATTAGATACTCATCGAGGGATATATCTAAGCATACAACCCCTCCAACAACACTATCAAAATCATAGATTTAGTAATTGTAGATTACCTCTTAAGAACATCAGAATTGGACCCAATGATCCCCCACATTTAACCACACATAATCGATACATGACCTTGACGACTAGAGGAATATTAAGATTGTCGGACAACCACAAATACGCATGGTAGCTCTTCTATAAATTCTCATAAGCAAGGTGGTACATGTAGAACCACTAAAATCCTTTAACAACTCCAAGACAACACCAATTATGTCATTCGAAATAACCAAATCTTCCCACTCAACCAAGAGAACATCGCAAGATTTGGTACCCTTGATTCACCACTAGGGATCCATCCACAAAGTGAAAACACACGAAAGCATAGCTAGTGAATCGTACTCATAACACTAACAATCATCATAAACACTCCAACCTTTTACCTAATTATAAATCAACACTTTTAAAGGAAGACCTTTCTTAGGTACTTAACAATCAACAATAATAACTTTATGACTCAACCCAGGTGTAAGTCCTTTCAAATGCTCAATACCGGATACAATTGATCATTTCTCACCTTGTCAATACATCATCACGAATGTAGACTTACAATGAAAAATCAGAAGTGTAATTTCCACCGTATAACATAATCCCTTTCTCTATCAACATTAACTTGTACCTTGAAGATTCTTATGAATTCATAGATCTTCGCTTATCATTGATCACCTCTCCATCGATCTTACAATACCTTTCGCTAAAAATTCAATCGTACTCTTTACTAGACTCAAAACAGAGACAAATCACTTATCATCACGCTAGAGCTAATGACTATCCACTCCTTCCTCAAGTCCTTTCCAATAGTTTTTAACCAATCTGAAGAACTTGTGACACTATTACCATAGTCATAACAAATAAATGAAATCACGCATCTGTAAACCCAATTATCTACCCCTCTGAAGATATCTTTTCCGCCTTTGTAATCAAATAAAACATTCTTTCTCTCGCCTCTCTCTAAAGGTTGTACTACATCCCACTATTTTTCTTCATTATGACTCTAGCTCTTTAATTTCTATTCGAATGGTGTCCCACCATCTCTTAAAACTTTCCTTACAACCACGTTACTCACCAAATTTTAGAAAACCACAACCTTTAGATACTCGCAAGTCGTAATTACTATACAAAAATTCGCTTAACTATCAATTTTATTATATAGTTGTATACCATCATAATCCATCGGGAACTCTTATTACCATTACGCTCAGTCAGCCTCGACTATCACTACGAAGCCAACCTTTCATCAACACGACACCTCAAACTCAGGTATACTTATCAAATTCAGAGGACTAACCCAATTTATACTCACTTTCTTAGTAAAATACTTCAATTTCCTTCACCCAAGTATACTCATTGGGACCTTCCTTATCCATAAGCTTGTCATTCCGGTATTAATCCACTCCCTCGTGGATTAAGATAAAATCATCAGTCCTCATACTACCCTCCTTCTTCTTAACAACAAGTTAGGAGCACCCCACTTGGAAACACTAGGACAGATGAATCCTTTATCAAGAAGCTCTTGGATTTGAGCCTTAAGCTCTCGCAATTCTGATACCATAGGAATAGACTCAATAGAGGGGGATTCGACCTCAACATCCCGAATATGAGCCAATTACGTCAAACAATCCTGCCCCACCAGTTTCCTACCCCACACAAAAGATATGACCTTAGCTGACTTAGGCTTGTACCACTTTCCCACTCTAACCTTTCCCTACCCAGAATATCTAGAGTTACCAACTTAGCATTATAATTAAGCCGGTATAATAGGAGGACAACCAAGTCATGCCTAAGATTATATCAAGTCAGTCATATCCAACATAACCAAATAAACCCAACTCTGAAAATCCATAAACACAATAGGACAACACGACATACATGGGTGACTACGACTGACTCTTCAATTAGGGTAGAAACATAGATGTGGGCATAAAATATATCACAAACCACATCAAATTCCAAGCCAATTGAACTAACATATACGAATAAGTAGAACCCGGATCAAACAAAATAACAGCCATCCTGGCACAGACAAGAGTAGCACTTGTGACCACTGCATCACACTCTCAAACTTGGTCTTACCCGAAAAAATATAAAACTGAGCCCTGTCATCTTGACGGGCAACCTCCTTGCCTGACTACACTACTCCTCTACGGCCTCGCTGATTTCCTCCTCATATGTCTAGGTTCTCCATAATTTTAACACACCTTATAAATTACATTCGATTGTTGTCCACTGAATTAGATCGTGGGGGTTAGTTCAGGTACGATTCGGGGTCCATAATTATGACTAGGAAAACATGGGAGACATGACTGAGATTCTGTCTTGCTCTATCCCGCTCTGGCGAAAGGAATCCCACACTGGTGGCCTCACCTTGGCGGGAAAAGTCCCGCCCCAACGGAAACAAAACCCATGCCAATAGTTTTTCTGGGGTTCTTTTCTTTTCTAAATTCCACAAAGTTTCCCAGCTTTACTTAGCAATTTTAGAATAATCCTTATAACTAGGATAATCATTGTCTACCCCCCCAGTCAATCCCACGATACACGAACCAATTCATTCTTGTTAATTCAACATTAC
This sequence comes from Solanum lignicaule, assembly GCA_029582545.1. NCBI lineage: Eukaryota > Viridiplantae > Streptophyta > Magnoliopsida > Solanales > Solanaceae > Solanum > Solanum lignicaule. The sequence continues at coordinate 37,938 of JAJOOF010000342.1, read as the reverse complement.
AACCCACACATCCGCAGAATACACCTAGACACTCACACGATCCTTAGTCAAGATCTTCCTTTCACAACGAGTTTCACGATACTCAAGTATTTACAACTTGCATAACTTCAACGACCAGGCCAATATATTGTGCATATAAAAGTTCAGACACACATTTATTGTGCACATAATCACCTCATCACATTCAAGCAATTACAACTTCACATTCGCAGTTAATTTAGACAACCAGAAGCACACATTCAAAGTTTCCAAGATACAATTCACCGGTAAGTCCAAATTCTTAATTAATTATTTCGCTCCATGGATGACCATTTCTGATCATAAATGCATTCACACTACCCCTAGGGCCAGATACCAATTGGAACCTTCTCATTTTCCAATTTTCTTTACTTGTAGCCCCTCAGTCGCGACCACGACGTCTAGTTCATTTCGTTGAGTTACTAATTGGAATTGGGAGATACCAATTGGACTTAACTCATACCACACGTGACAATAGTAGCTAGTGAGCCCCACAAAACAACTAATTTCAATCATAGAAATTGGTCGAACCAATTCTTAACCGCCTCAATCTTTAACTGATGGTAACCAGACCTTAAATCAATCTTAGAGAAAATTGATGCAACTTGCAATTGGTCAAAAAGGTCATCTATCCGAGGCAATGTATATTTGTTCTGAATGGTGACACAATTCAACTATCAGTAGTCTATACACTTCCTCTCTTGCTAGTAATGTTGTTACCACTTTTGTTGCTCTAGTTCGGACCATAGAGTGAAGGAGGAAAGATACCAATTTGTATCATCCAGATACCAATTGGATTCAAGTCATAGCACGAAGGAGTAGAAAGAAGTGAGTTTTTCCTAAAGTCCTACAACCTCTCGAAGAAAACTACAGACGTCATCGTACCGTTCCGCAAGACTCTACTAGACTCATTTTGGTACAATGAGATCAACGAACCTAGCGCACTGATACCAACTTTGTCATGACCCAGGCCATCGTGAGTGGCACCCAAACCAACCCTCCGGTGGGAGAACCAAAACTACAGCCCGACTAATCAACTTAACCAAAATAATACACATTTAAAGCTACGAAAGCAGGTTTAAATAAGAATAAAAATGGAGTCTCCATAAACTCCAAAGGTTTAAACAATTAGCTAACCAAACTAATGCGGAAATTCAACTCCCTAGAACCTGAAAGTCATTGTACCAAAACTCTACTAACGACAAGTCTAAGAACAAAGGCTACAACCCCGAAACTAAACAACACCTTTAAGAAATAATCTGAGTCCGAAAAGAGTGGACTTAAACAAGAAAGATCCATGGCAGCCTGAAAGAACTGGCTCACCCTTGAATCTGGTCACGCTCATTAGTCACCTAACCAAAGTCTATCAATAGCCACTTGAAGATGCCCTGTACTCAACAAAGAAAGAGCAATTGCAGTATCAGTACACAACCACCGTGTACTGGTAGGATCACATGGCTATCCCATTAAGTGAAACACATGCAAGTAACCACAACATTATAAAACAGGCATATACCGAACATATACAATATTAGTCATCTTTCCAAGATCAGTGTAGCATCCCACATTCTCAATAATACACATTGGTTATCAATTTAGAGCAACATATAGTCTTTCAATATCAATCATCATTAGATATGAACGTAATCACCACAAGTAGATACACAACACACTTCAATGGTCCTCTCACGGAACCCATTTTAATGATCCTCTCATAGAACCCATACCCAAACTGTTAGCATACCGGAATGTGGTACCCAATCCAATATTTATCCAGAACGTGGCAACCTATCCCATATTTATGCCGGAACGTGGCAACTGATCCCATATTTATGCCAAAATGTGGCAACCGATCCCAGTTAGTGTGTCGGATCGTGTCACCCGCCATTCAACAAACCATAATCACAATCACAATGTATAGTCTCACAATCATACAACAAGAGGTGATTCATGACATACAATTATTCAATTATCCTCATTTACGATTAGGGTGATCAATAATGCGACATTCACATACATACATGCATTATAACGAGCAATTACAAACATATATCACAAAACATGATATCACAAAACATGAAATCACAACCATCACCTACCGCGAATCCAAGCTTGAATCCCCTAAGGCACTTGAATCTTCCCTTTCCTGATTCTTCTTGCTTGTTCGTGTTCTAAAAATAATCAATATAATATGGGAATCAATAAATCATCACTAATTACCCAAATTACTAACAATTCTATGAACCCTAGATCAAACCCATGATCCCAATTATCTAAATAAGGGTTGTTTCCACCATATAATCTATAACAAAATCCTCCCCCATCAATATTCACCCCTTCTATTATGTTCTACGGATCAAAAAATGATTTCGGGAAGTAAAAAACTTACCTTGAGCCTTAAGAATGGTGAAAAAAGAGTAGGAGTCGCCTGGGGTTCGTTCCTTAGCTCTAACAATCGTAAAGTGCCAAATAAGGTCGTTTAAGGGTTTATTTATGATTTTAAGTCGCGTCGAACCTGCCACAATAGCTGCCACTCTGCTGTAGCGGCCCCAGTAGAGCGTCACCAATCCCGCTAAAGAGGCTTGCACGAAACAGTGAGCTATTTTAATAATTCTAAGACCCCCATTTCAGAACACACCTTTAACCAACAACGCTCAGAAAATATCATTCACGCTAAGATCGATTCTGGAAGTTCTATTCACCCGAATTCAATTTCGTAAAGTCATACGAATTCCTTAATGGCTTATCTAACTACTCATGTAATTAAAATCATAAATAAGTCACCCAATTGTTACAAAATTTCCCTACACCTCAAAGACTGATTTCATCCAAATCTGGACTAGGTTAGGAATTTTCAAGTTACTACTCAAAAGTTTTCTGGCTCCAAATCTTTCCCCTTGGCTTTTCCATAACGACGTTATTAGGTTGTTACAAGTCAAAACCTTTTTAAAATGGAATAAATATGAATATCTTTGTAAGGACTTGTTCTCGTGGTTATAGAAAAGCCAACGGGGAAAGTTTTGAGTTGGAAAACTTTTTTGTAGTAACTTGAAATTTCCCAACCAAGTCCAGATTTGGATGAAATTGGAGTCAGTAAGGTCTAGGGAAATATGGTAACAATTGGGTGATCTAATTATGATTTTGATCACATGAGTATATAGATAAAGCGTTAAGGAACCTGTGCCACTTTACAAATTTGAATTCAGGCGAGTAGAACTTACAAAACTGATCTTAGTGTGAACATGTTCTTTCTGAGTGTCATGGGTTGAAGGTGTGTTGTGAAATAGGAGTTTGGAACTCTTAATTCGACTAACTGATTCCGTGCAAGCCGCTGTGGTGGGATTATTCTCGCCAGGGCGGGGCCGCTTTAGCGGGATAAGGCTCGCCATGGCAGGACAGTCGCAAATTAAGTCGAAAATAATCCCCAAAAACATTTTATTTTTCACTTTTCGACTTTGAGAGCTAAGGAACGTCCCCAGATATTTTCTTGACAGTTTTCCACCATTCTTGAGGCTAAAGGTAAGGTTTCCACTCCCAAATTCATTTTTCGATCCGTAGAACTTAGTTTTGTGGGTAATTATTGTTGGGGAAGGGTTTTGGAACTGTTTGGATAGTGGAAAAATCCCTAATTTGGATATTGGTATCATGGGTTTGATCTAGGGTTGATAGAGTTGATTGTAATCTGGGTTATATTGATTGTTTATAGACTAAGAACAAGCGGAAAGAATCCAGAAAGGGAAGAATCAAGTTTCTTAGGGAATTCAATCTTTGTTCGAGGTAGGTGATGGTTGTGATTTCATGTTGGTGTGATAGGTATTTGTAATTACTTCATTATGATGCAAGTATGTATGCGAATGTTGCATTATTGATCACATTACTAGTAAATGAGGATGATGGAATAATTGTATGCCATGAATCATGCCTTGATTGTATGATTATGAGAATGTACATTGTGATTGTGATTGGGGCTTTGTTGAATAGGTTGTGTGTTACGTTCTGACACACTAACTAGGATCAGTTGCCACATACCAGCATAAACATTGGAACGGGTGTCACGATCCGACACACTAACTTGGAATGGATACCACGTGCCAGTAACTAACAGTTTGGGTGTGGGTTTCGTGAGAGGACCAATGACTTAACATAATTGTATATCTTGAGATTGTAAAACTGTATATTTTCATAAGTGATAATTGATATTGTATATGTTCGGTGTATGAATGGTTCTTATTGTTGTAATGACTTATATATATGTTTCACCTATTAGGATAGCCACGTGATCCTACCAGTACAATGTGGATGTGTATTGATACTGCACTTGCTCTTTGTTTGTTAAGTACAAGGCATCTTCAGGTGGCTATTGATAGACCTCGCTTAGAAGATCAGTGATCAATCAAATTCAAGGGTGAGCCAGTTCTTCCTGGCTGCCATGAGTTCTCTTTTTGTTTTTGTCCACACTTTCGGACTTAGACTAGTACTTTAGATTTTAATATTTTTAATTGGGTTGTACCCATTTCTTTATACTTATGATCCTTGTTAGAGTTTTGATATATTGACTTTTAGGTTCTAGGTATTATTTTCACATTTGTTTGATTAGACTTTTGGAGTTTATGAGAACTCTATTTTTCCTTTAGCATTTCAACCTGCTTTCGTAACTTTAAATGCCTTAGTTTTGATTAAGTTGTGTAGTTCTTGGTTAGCTAATTAGTATTAGTTGTTCTCCCACTTGAGGGTTAGTGTAGGTGCCAATCACGACGGTTTGTGTCCTGACAAAGTTGGTATCAGAGCCTAGGTTTATTGATCTCGATGTCCCAAAATGAGTCTAATAGAGTCTTACGAAACAGTATGAAAACGTCTATACTTTTCTTCGAGAGGAAATAGGACTTTAGGAAATATCTTTGTTTTCTCTTGTCTTCTTTTGTGCTATAACTTGATTCCAATTGGTATTTGGCGATCCAAATTGGTATCTAACATCCTTCACTCTTCTGTCCGTAGATGGTTAACAATAGGTTCAACGGCGTCAGGCCAGTAGCTCCCGTTAATGCTCCAGCTGAGAAATTTGCAGCAAGAGGTCACGGTTGAGGCAGAGGTAGAGGAAGAGCTAGGGGTAGAGGCCGAGGAAGGGTTGCGCCTACTAGGGGTGTAGCACCAATTGAGAATGCTCCCAGAAATGAGGCCCATCTTGCACATCATGAAGTGGTAGATGAGATTATAGAGGTTGAGAATGAGGAGAATCTTGGACAAGAGAAAGAGGTGCAGGCTGCGACTACATGTATTCTTCCCTTAGACCCAGTGTTAGCTCAACAGATTATGTCATTCTTGAAAGGATTGGTTGGTCCTGGAGTGCTCCTCTATGTTCAAGTAACTCAAGCTCCCACCAATCCCCCTATTGCTATCACTGTCCCCAATGTCACTCCCCGAGGCTACCCCCTAGACGCGGACACGAGACCTAGGATCACGAGTGACCCAAGCTAACCCTACTGGCATAATCATAAGCACACTAAAGATAAACTGAGTAATAAAACTGTGCGGAAGCTAAATCATAAGAATAAATCTGAAATGAAATGATGGGGAGTACCCATATACTAAATCTGAATATATGAAAACTGTGAGTTTGAGTAAAAATGAGAAATCAAACTCCAAGACTAAAGCTGAAACTAACTATGTCTGAAATAAAGCCTCTACTGACTAGAATTGCTGGGACATGCCCCATCTAGATCTAGAAAAACTGAAACTAAAGCTAAAAGCGAGAAAATAATCATGTCACTAGTCCTCGAAGAATGAGGACTCACCACTGATGCTGCTGAACTGAAGTTCGGGAACCGATCTATGTGTGATCTTACTGCTGAGGACCTGAACCTATATCATGAGAAGATGTAGCGCAGAGTATGCGTCAGTACTTGAAAGGTACTGAGCATGCATGATAGAATAAAACTAAACAATAACATAACTGAATCAAGCATATATCTCAGCAATGACATGCGATAAGCATAATACAACTGAGAATACTGAATGCAATGACCAAGTTTATAACATGCTGAGACTGAATACTGAACTACACTGATAACATGGTCAATGCAATAGAGTCTGACTGAACTGTAATGGAACTACTAATAACCGACATAAAACCACATGGGCTAAATGTGTAGTCCGATATATATGCCCCATTGAGAGGACCCAATGTACCCGACCAAAGGTATAGAGGCATGCTGGCCTGATCACTAAAATGATGCCCACAGAGGGGACTTACAACCTATGGTGCACGTAGTTCTGGGACGTGAGGTTGTCTGATCCTAGTCCACTAGATATTAAGCTTCCCATATGATTAAGTAATTTAACACATTATAACTAAAATACTGTAGTATTGGATAGCTCAAAATACTAACATGCAAAATCTGAGAATGCAACATTACTATACTAATAATGACACATTCGAAACTGAGGCATGTATGTATGAAAATATCTGAATTATCTGAAATAGCTGACCTAACAAGTGTAATTCATGAACTAAAGAACTAAATTGCTAGGGTTCTGAATTTATGAAGGAAGCTATACTAAAACATGCTAAAAGCCATGATAAACTGATTAGGATTATTAAGTTACTAATTCACAATAATCTGCTATAATTCTAGAAACCCTAGGTCTAGTTGATAATAAGGGAATCAAGAATCTGACTGAAGTCTAGGGGACCTAATGGGTAAAAGGTACCCACTAGTGAAATCCCACATACCTAGTGAAAAATTCCACGGAGAAACCTTTCGATTTCGGGGTTGAAACTGATGAAACCTTGTTGCGTTCTTGAACTAGGGTTCTTGACCTCTTTTCTCCTCTTTAGCTCTAATTTTTCTAATTTTTGAAAAATGATTTGACTTAGGTAAGTTCGAGTTATGTTTCTAGGCTTAAACTGATCAAAACCACGTAGTTTAGGGGTCCAACACATAAGGAAAAAACCAAAATACTCCTGACTTAATTGCTGACGGGGTCACCAATGGACCGTCGATCGACTGACAGTCTGTGCTGGTCAACCGTTATTCGCGACTGGAGGCTAGTTCTTAGGGGTCTGATCCACGGACGTGGACCACGGTCCATGGTCTGATCTACGATCCGTGGATCCGGCCGTGGGTCGACCATTAGATATAATTTTGGGGCTGCGTTCTGTGGGGGGTTGCAGATGTGAACCACGGACCACCAACACGGGCCGTGGGTCACCCTACGGTCCGTGGGTGGCAACCGTGAGTTGCACCTGCAACTTCTAGAAATCTACACTGAGGTCTATTTTCGGGTACAAGGTGTTACCTTATCTCCCCCTTGGAAATATTCATCCTTGAATGAAGACTAAACTAGCTGAAATGGAGGGAAAGAGCTGCAAACCTTACCACTAATTGCTGGAAACTGATTTCTGATTGAACTAAGCTCCAAGAACATGCAGATACGATGAAAATGCAAGTACAAACTGAAGGAACATGATACTAAGTCTGAAGCTACGCATGAATGACTTAAAAACTGAAGAGGAACTATTTTCCCAAGCTGGAATGGAATCAGAAGGAAAGAGGTGAGGATACTTGGCCTTCATGGCTGCTTCTGCTTCCCAAGTAGGTCCCTCTACGAACTGGCTCCTCCACAAAACCTTGACTGAAGCGACTTCTTTGTTTCTCAATCTTCGTACTTGACGATCAAGGATTTCAACTGGTACCTCTTCAGAAGTGAGACTATCCTTCACAGCCACATTTTCTAAAGGTACAATAGACGTTGGGTCACCCACACACTTCTTCAACAAAGAAATGTGAAAAACCGGATGCACTGGTAGTTCTGTTGGCAACTTTAACTTATAAGCCACTTTACCAACCCTTTTCAAGATCTTGTAAGGGCCTACATATCTAGGACTGAGCTTCCCTTTCTTGCCAAATCTCAACACCCCTTTCATAGTCGATACTTTTAGGAAAAAAAATCATCAACTTGGAACTCTAGTTCCCTTCTCCATACATCTGCATAGGATTTTTGGCGACTCTAGGCTGTCTTAAGTCTATCTCTAATGTATTTCACTTTCTCCATAGCATCATGAACTGAATCTAGCCCTATCAAGGCTGCTTCACCTACTTCAAACCAACCAACTGGATATCTATATCTACACCCATAAAATGCCTCATAAGGGGCTATCTGAATGCTGGAATGATAACCATTATTGTAGGCAAACTCTATAAGAGGATGGTGATCATCCTAACTACCCTTGAATTGATCACACAAGCTCTCAACATGTCCTCTAAGGTCTGAATGGTATGCTCTGCCTGACCATCCGTCTGCAGATGAAATGCTATGCTAAGGTTAACCTGAGTACCAAGACCTTTCTGAAATGACTTCCAGAAATGAAAGGTAAACTGAGGACCTCTATGTCAGATGATAGACAAAGTAACCCCATGCATCCTCACTATATCATTAATGTAAAGCTTGGCGTAGTCCTCTACCGAATCTGTAGTCTTAACCGCCAAAAAGCGCAGACTTAGTAACTCTATCAACAATCACACAAATGGAGTCATGCTGTGTGCGAGTACGAGGTAAACCTGTAATGAAGTCCATGTTTATCACTTCCCACTTCCAAGTAGGAATGTCGATCTCTTGAGTCATACCTATTGGTTTCTAATGTTCTACCTTGACTTGCTGACAATTGGGGCACTTAGCCACAAATTTTGCTATATCCCTTTCCATACCATTCCACCAAAAGACTTCTCGCAGATCATGGTACATCTTAGTGGCACTTGGGTGAATAGAGTATCTGGAGTTATGGGCTTCCGCGACAATCTGCTGTCTTAACTCACTCACCTTAGGAACATATAACCAACCCTGATAGTGAAGCACACCATCTCCCCATTGGGAGAAAACCTCAACTCTCTGCTGATGGACTGCACCCTTTAGTTGAAGCAATATCGGATCACTTTCTTGCTTTTCTTTCACCTCTACTACCAATGAAGATTCTGACCCATTCTGAACTATTACACCACCATCTGATATGCACATAAGACGAACTCCTAAGCGAGCAAGTATGCGAACATCCTTTGCTAGCTCCTTTCTTTCTTCCTCAACATGTGCTACACTACCCATAGATAGTTTGCTAAGAGCGTCTGCTACTACATTGGCCTTACCAAGATTGTAATTCACGCTCATATCATAATCCTTGAGGAACTCAAGCCATCTCCTCTGGCGAAGATTCAACTCTTTCTGGGTGAATACATACTGAAGGCTCTTATGGTTGGTGAACACATCTACGTGAAAACCATACAAGTAGTGTCTTCAAATCTTAAGTGCAAACACCATTTCTGCTAGCTCAAGGTCATGAGTTGGATAGTTTCTATCATGTACCTTAAACTGTCTAGAATCATATGTTATAACCTTACCTCGCTCATTAAAACACAACCTAGTCCGACTCTGGATGCATCACAGTAGATAACATAACCACGTGAACCCTCTAGTAGAGTCAAAACAGGAGCTGTAGTCAACCTAGTTTTCGGTTCTACAAAGCTTTTCTCACAATCATCTGACCACTGATACTTGACCTTTTTCTGAGTCAATTTAGTCAATGAAGAGGCTATGGATGAGAATCCTTCCACGAACCTTTTGTAATAACCTACTAGACCCAAGAATCTTCTGATATCTGTAGGAGAGGTAGGTCTGGGCCATTATTTCACTACTTCTATTTTCTTAGAATCCACTTGAATCTCTTTGCTAGACATAATGTGACCAAGGAAAGCAACCAAAACTCACATTTGCTAAACTTAGCGAATAACTGACGATCTTTGAGTGTTTGCAGGACAACCCTCAAATGATTCGCATATTCTTCCTCATTCCTTGAGTAAATGAGGATATCATCAATAAAGACGATAACGAACAAGTCCAAATACTGCTTGAACACTGTGTTCATCAAGTCCATGAAAGCTGCACGAGCATTGGTTAGTCCAAATAAAATAATTACAAATTCATAATGACCATATCGAGTTCTGAAGTCTGTCTTCAGAATGTCACTATCTCTGACTCTAAGCTAATGATAACCGGATTTGAGGTCTATCTTTGAGAAATGACTAGCATCCAGAAGTTGGTCAAGCAAGTCGTCAATCCTGGGGATGGGATACTTATTCTTGATTGTGACCTTGTTCAACTGCCTATAGTCAATGCACATTCTAAGAGAACCATCTTTCTTCTTCACGAACAATACTGGTGCACCCCATGGGGAAATACTAGGTCTGATGAAACCCTTATCTAGAAAGTCTTTCAACTGCTCTTTCAATTCCTTAAGCTCAACTGGAGCCATTTTGTAAGGAGGAATAGGGATAGGCTGGGTATCTGGAAGGAGATCAATTCCAAAGTAGATTTCCCTTTTAGGGGGAACTCTAGGAAGATCTTCTGAAAACACTTCTGGGAACTCATTGACTACTGGAACTGACTCAAGAGTTGGGGTTTCAGAGGTTGAATCCTTAACCCTAACTAGATGATAGAGATAACCCTTAGAGATCATCTTTCTGGCCTTAGGTTAAGAAATGAATCGAACCATAGCCGCTAAGCTACTACCCTTCCATTCTAAGATTGGTTCATCTAGAAACTGAAAATGAACAATCCTAGTTCTACAATCGACAGAGGCATAACGTGAATGTAACCAATCCATGTCTAGAATTATATCGAAGTCTACCATTTCTAACTCTATAAGATCTGCTGAGGTGACTTTCTGGGAGACTGTGACAGGGCAATTTCTATATACCCATCTAGCTATAACTGGGTTACTGACTGGAGTAGAGACTGAGAAAGGTTCTGTAAGAGTTTCTGGACTAACACTGAAGTTGACCGCTAAATAAGGAGTTACAAAGGAAAGAATATCCCCTGGATCTAACAATGCATAAACATCAAGGTCAAAGACTCGTAACGTACTAGTGACTACATCAGGAGATTCTTCTTAATCTTGGTGAGCCTGAAAAGCATACAACCTATTTTGGCGGTGACCGCCACCTGTACCAGATGAGTTACCCTACTGAGTCGGGCGACCTGTTGGTGATGCTAAAGTTTTGGACTGAGCATTACCATTTTTACCTTCTTGGCACTGTTTAGAAGGACAATCCTTCAATCTGTGACCAGACTGACCATACCGAAAGCATCCTTCCTTTCCTACAAGACACTCACCCGGATGATTCTTACCACACTTTTGACAAGTTGGCTAAGTTTTGGTGCCTGAAACACTCCCCTGAGCCTTAGAGCATGATGCCCTACCTTTCTGATCATTTCAAAACTTGGATGATGGAACACTGGCTAATGAAGGTGCTGGAGTTGAAGACTTCTGCTGAAACTGCGAGCAATTTCCACCACCCAATTTCTGTTGGGAATAGTCATAGTTACCTGTCCTACCTTTCTGATTCTCCATAGCCTATTCTCTAAGCTTATCACCCTCAACCTACTGATCATGAGTCATGAGCCTAGAGATGTTCATATCTTTAAGTAACAAGGCATTCCTATACTCTGTTTTCACAAGATCGGATACCCCATACATGAACTTGTTCATTTTAGCCCTGGAGTCAGCAACCATGTGAGGAGCATACCTGGAGAGTTTGGTGAACTTGAGTCCATACTCTTGGACTGTCATCGAACCCTGCCTCAAATTCATAAACTCTTGAGCTTTTGCCTCTCTCAACTCTCTTGGGAAGAACCTTTTCCAGAAAGGTCTCACTAAAGAAATCCTAAGTAATAGGAGCTGCATCTGTACCCCTATTTTCCTTCCACTTAGTATACCAGATATGAGCTACATCTTTAAGCTAGTAAGATGCCAACTCAACTCGATCATTTCCAGTTACCTGCATCACTCCAAAGTTCTTTTTGACCTCATCAATGAAGCTTTGGGGATCCTCACCAACTGCGATCCTAAGAACTCAGGTGGATTCATTCTAATGAAATCATGAACTCTAGCTGCAGCTGACCCAGCATTAGCATTTGTTGGAACTGGAACCTGCTGATTGTTCTGGTTGGTCACACTCTGAGCCAACAACTGGATATCGTTCCTAAATTCAGCATTTGAAATTTCCTAATCTTGGACTTGAGGAGCTGCGTTTGCATTCCTGGCAATCACATTCATGACATTCGCATTCCTTGCATAAGACCTACGAGGAGGTATGATCTCAAAGCGCATAATGAAGGATTAGCATAAGGAATTAGATCATACCTTATGCACGATAAGAGTAACAAGGAGATTGAAGTTTTCCTAAATCATTTCGTAGCCTCTTTCTGATTGGATGTGGTGCACTTCACACCCATGAAAAAGACTCTACTTAGTGCGACTTTTCAGACATCCTAAGACTCTTAAACCTAGTGCTCTGATACAAAGTTTGTCACGCCCCAAGGCTGCCCCTTTGTTGCGGACACAGGACATAGGATCTAGAGTTACCCCAAGCTAACCCTGCTGGCATAATCATAAGCATACTAAAGATAAATTGAGCAATAAAACTGTGCGGAAGCTAAATCATAAGAATAAATATGAAATGAAATGATGGGGAGTACCCATATACTAAATCTGAATCTATGAAAACTGTGAGTTTGAGTACAAATGTAAAGTCAAACTCCAAGACAAAAGCTAAAACTAACTATGTCTGAAATAAAACCTTTACTGACTAGAAATATTGGGACATGCCCCAGCTAGATCTAGCAAAACTGAAACTAAAGCTAAAAGTGAGAAAATAATCATGTCACTAGTCATCGAAGAATGATGACTCACCACTGATGTTGCTGAACTGAAGATCAGGAACCGATCTATGCGTGATCTGACTGCTGAGGACCTGAACCTACATCACGAAAATATGTAGCGCAGAGTATGCGTTAGTACTTAAAAGGTACTGAGCATGCATAATAGAATAAACTTGAACAATAACATAACTTCAAGCATATATCTGAGCAATGACATGAGATAAGCATGATACAACTGAGAATAGTGAATATGAAATACTGAATACAATGACCAAGTTTATAACATGCTAAGAATGAATACTGAAGTATACTGATAACATGGTCAATGCAATAGAGTCTGACTGAATTGTAAGGGAAATACTAATAACCGACATAAAACCATATGAGCTAAATGTGGAGTCTGATGTATACGCCCCATCGAGAGGACCCAATATACCCGACCAAAGGTATATAGGCATGCTGGCGTGATCACTAAAATGATGCCCACAGAGGGGACTTACAACCTATGGGGCACGTTGTTCTGGGACGTGAGGGTGTCTGACCCTAGTCTATTCGTATTAAGCTTCCCATATGATTAAGTAATTTAACACATTATAACTAAAATACTGTATTACTGGATAGCTCAAAATACTAACATTCAAAATCTGAGAATGAAACATTAATATACTGACAATGACACATTCAAAACTGAGGCTTGTATGTATGAAAATTTTTTATCTGAAATGCTGACCTAGCAAGTGTAATTCATGAACTAAAGAACTACATAGCTAGGGTTCTGAATTTATGAAGGAAGCTATACTAAAACATGCTAAAATCCATGATAAACTAATTTGGAACATTAAATAACTAATCTGCAATAATTCTAGAAACCCTAGGTCTAGTGGATAATAAGGGAATAAAGAATCTGACTAAAATCTAGGGACCTAATTGGTGAAAGGAAGCCACTAGTGAAATCCCACATACCTGGTGATGAATTCCAAGGAGAAACCTTTCAATTTCGGGGCTGAAACAGATGAAACCTTGTTGCGTTCTTGAACTAGGGTTCTTGACCTCTTTTCTCCTTTTACGCTCTAATTTTTCTAAGTTTAAAGAATGATTTGACTTAGGTAAGTTATGTTATATTTCTAGGCTTAAACTGATCAAAACCATGTAGTTTATGGTTTAAACGACATAGTTTAGGGGTCCAACACATAAGGAAAAGACTGAAAGACTCCTGACTTAACTGTTGTCGGGGTCACTAATGGACGGGACCGACATACCATCGATTGACTAACGGTCCATTCTGGTCAACCGTCGTTCGCAACTGGAGGGTGGTTCTTGGGGGTTTGATCTATGGACGCGGACCAAGGTCCATGGTCTGACCTATGGTCCGTGGGTCTAGCCATGGGTCGACCCTTTGACAAAATTTTGGGGCTGCATCCTGGAGGGTTACAAATGTGAACCACGAACCAACAGCACTGGCCGTGGGTCACCTTACGGTCCGTGGGTGGTAACTGTGAGTTTCACCTGCAACTTCTGGAAATCTGTACTGTGTTCTGTTTTTGGGTACGGGGCGTTACACCCAAGGTGGGTGGAACTGTAGGTAATGATGCTTTCTTCTGTCCTTTGTTGGGTCCTGTTATGACTGGTAATGAACATGAGATATTGACTAAGTTCTTGAAATTGAAACCCGCCAGTGTTCCATGGTTATGAGAGTGAGGACGCATATGAGTTCATCCTAGATTGCTATGAGAGGCTTCATAATTTGGGAATTGTCCATCAGCATGGAGTAGAGTTTGTGACCTTTCAACTACAGGGTTGAGGCTAAGCAATGGTGGAGCGCTTATGTGGAATGCAGATCTTTAGCTTTACCCCGACTAGCTTGGACCCAATTTTATGCTCTGTTCTTAGAGAAATATGTACCTGGGACCTTGAGAGATCGTAAAAAGGATGAGTACATGGCTTTGGAGCAAGGTGGCATGACTGTGGCTGCTTATGAGGCCAAGTTCCATGCTTTATCAAGATATTCTACGCAATTGGTGACTAGGGAGGAAGAGAGGATTCAACTATTTGTTAAAGGACTAAATTCTGAATTGCAGGTATTGTCTGTTCATATGACCTCTGCAAGAAAAAGTTTCAATGAGGTAACAAATTTTGTAAAGAAAGTAGAGGGGGTGAGGCGAGACGGTCAGACTAAGGCATTGGCTAAGAAAGCCAAGAATTCAGGTAACTTTCAGGGTTCTTACTCCAGAGGTTATGAGAGGCCAACACTTGCAGCCTGGTCAATTTAGTCCACTATGGCCGTTTCTACAGGTAATTACTCGGGAACTCCACCTCAAAATTTGATTCAAGATAGCCAGGGAACTGCACCTTTGGCAGGCAGTAGGCCATCCTTTAATCGCACTTGCTATAACTGTGGAGAACCTGGGCATATGAGGAGAGATTATCCCTACTCGTACATGATGGATTCCGTGCAACAGCAGACTAGAGCAGTGGTACCCACAGGAAATGGTAATAATGGTCGAGGGCATTCAAAGTGGGCAAGGATGAAATCAGCGAGGCCACAGAGGTAGGGGTAATGGTAACACAGGCAAAGGTATGGTGCAGCCAAAAAGGGAAGTCGCTCTTCATGATGGCAAGGCTCAGTGTTATGCCTTTCCGAGCAAGACTGAGGTGGAGGCGTCTGATGCAGTGATCACATATACTATTCTTGTCTGTGACCAGATGGCTAATGTGTTATTTGATCCGGGTTCTACTTATTCTTTTATGTCTGTGCAATTTGCCTCAGAATTTGCTATGATTTGTGATATGCTTAGTGCCTCCATCCCTGTTTCTACCCCTATGGGAGAGTCTGTCACAGTCACCCATGTCTATCGTGCTTGTCTTATTTTGTTTATGGGTTTTCAAACTTAGGTTGATTTGGTGATTTTGGATATGACTGACTTTGACATAATCTTAGGCATGACTTGGTTGTCCCCCCTATTATGATGTGCTTAATTGTAATACTAAGTCCGTGACTCTAGAAATTCCGGGAAGGGAAAAGTTAGAGTGGGAAGGGGTGTACAAGCCTAAGCAAGCTAAGATAATATCCTCCATTTGGGCTAGGAAACTGGTAGGGTAGGGTTGTTTGGCTTATTTGGCTCATATTCGGGAGGTTGAGGTGAGCCTCCCTCCATTGAGTCTATACCGGTGGTGTCAGAATTTAGAGAAGTGTTTCCTATTGATTTGCCTGGTATGCATTCGAATAGAGATATAGATTTCTGCATTGATTTAGAACCTGGTACTCATCCCATTTCCATCCTTCTGTATCGCAGGCTTCGACAGAATTAAGAGAGCTTAAGGGTCAATCCAAGAACTTCTTGGTAAAAGATTCATTTATCCTAGTGCTTCCCCATGTGGTGCTCTTGTATTGTTTGTTAAGTAAAAGGATGGTAGTATGAGGATGTGTATAGATTACCGTCAATTGAATAGGGTTACCATTCGAAACAAGTACCCATTGCCTTGAATAGATGATCTTTTTGACCTATTGCAAGGTGCATCAGTTTTCTCTAAGATTGATCTAAGGTCTGGTTACCATAAGTTAAAGATTAGGCTTGAGGATATGCCTAAGACGATGTTTAGAACCCGCTATGGGAACAACGAGTTTCTAGTTATGTCGTTTGGGTAGACTAATGCGCCTGCAACTTTTATGATTTTGATGAATGGTGTGTTCAAGCCATTTCTTGATTCGTTTGTTATAATCTTTATTGATGACATTTTGATCTATTTGAAAAGTGAGGAAGAGCATGCCGACCATCTTCGTATTGTTCTGGATGTTCTTGGGAAACAAAATTTGTATGCGAAATTTTCTAAGTGTGAATTTTGGTTGACTTCGGTTACCTTTTTGAGGTATGTAGTTTCAAAAGAAGGTGTAATGGTAGATCCCCAAAAGATTGAAGCATTTAAGAATTGGGTTCGGCCTAGCTCTGTGACTGATGTTAGGAGTTTTGTGGGGCTCGCTAGCTACTATCATCGATTTGTAAAGAATTTTGCTTCCATTGCCACACACTTGACGAATTTGACCAAAAAGGAGATACCATTTGAATGGACTGAAAAATATGAGGAGTGCTTTCAAAAGCTCAAGACTCTCTTGACCACAACACCTATTCTAGCACTACCGGTGGAAGGTAAAGATTTTATTATTTATTGTGATGCTTCCCATTCGGGTTTTGGTGCTGCATTAATGCAGGATAAGAATGTTATAGCTTTTGCGTCGTGACAGTTGAAGGTGCATGCGAGGAATTATCCAACACATGATTTAGAGTTGGAAGCAGTAGTGTTTGATCTTAAGATCTGGAGGCATTATCTTTATGGTGTTAAGTGCGAGGTGTTTACTAATCATCGTAGTCTACAACATGTGTTCACTCAAAAAGGATCTGAATTTGAGACAACGAAGATGGATGGAGTTACTCAAGGATTATGATGTGACCATCCAATATCATCCGAGTAAGGCTAATGTAGTAGCAAACGCACTAAGTCGAAAAGCGGTGAGTATGGGTAGTTTGGCTTGTTTGAGTGTAACTAAGTGACCTTTGGCTAAGGAAATCCAGACATTGGAGTCTAAATTCATATAGTTGGGCATCTCAGAAAAAGGTGGGGTGTTAGCTAACATTGAGGCTAGGGCCACGTTCATTGAGGAGATCAAGGCCAAACAGTTTGAGGATGAAAAATTGAATGAGCTTAGGAAGAAGACTGTGATTGGTAAGGCACAAGAGACCACTCTTGATGCGGAAGGTGTGCCCAGTTTTAATGGAAGGATTTGTGTTCCTCGAGTCGATGACTTGATTAAAAAATTATTGACAGAGACGTATGGTTCGCGATATTCCATTCATCCGGGTGTAACCAAGATGTACCGAGATTTGAAGCAACTTTATTAGTGGCATGGCATGAGGTAAGACATAGTAGAGTTTGTGGCTAAGTGTCAAAATTGCCAACAAGTAAAATATGAGCATCAAAGTCCTGCAGGTTTGCTTAAGAGAATGCCAATTTCGGAATGGAAGTGGAAAAGGATAGCCATGGATTTTGTGGTTGGTCTTCCCAAGACTTTGGGAAAGTTTGATTCTATTTGGGTAGTGGTGGACAGATTGACTAAGTCAGCCCATTTTATTCTGGTCAAAATAGATTATAATGTTGAACAATTGGCTAAGGTTTATATGAAAGAGATAGTGAGGTTGCATGGGGTGCCCCTCTCTATCATCTCAGACCGTGGTACGCAGTTTACCTCCAAGTTTTGGAGGAAGTTACATGATGAATTGGGCACACAACTCACTTTTAGTATAGCTTTCCATCCACAGACGGACGGACAGTCAGAGAGGACTATTCAAGTGTTATAAGACATGTTGACGACATGTGTGATTGACTTTGGGGGACATTGGGATAAGTTCTTACCTTTGTGTGAGTTCTCCTATAATAATAGTTATCACTTCATCATAGTTATGGTATCGTTTGAGGCACTTTATGGGAGGGGATGTATGTAACAACCTGGAAAACTAGTAGGTGAAACCAGAGCCCAACAAGTTTGTTTTGAGTTTGTTGTGGGGTTTAGAAGTGTGAAACGACTTCCCGAGCTTAGTTTGAGGTGTTTAGGGGTTAGACGTCAAGGTACGTACCCCAACCAAGGGTCCTTGAGGAGGACCCTAAAGTCTAAACCCCCGAGGCTGCCTAGAACCAAAAAACTGTAAAATATGTGGTGACCTATGGATGGGACCTACTGGGCGTAGGTCCATCCACGCCCCGTAGGTCATGTGGCATAGGTCAAGGCCATGATGAGGAGTTGCAGTTCATGAACCACGAACCTACAACACACCCCATGGATCCACTCACGGTCCATGGGGGGCAGGTCGTAGGTCATGCACATGCTGCCTCTAATTCGGCCAAGGTAAGTGGTTTCCAATAATTCCTAATTTAATTATTTTAAGTAAGGGTTGTTTAATATAGTGTGTGTGTGTGTGTATATATATATATATATATATATAAAGTATTTTAAGTCATTAAACACCCTATTAACTCATTATATCTCAAGTCCCCAAATCATAACCAACCCTACTCTCCAAATATTCTCTCTTTAGAAACCACAATTGAAGAAGAAGGGGTCATACTTTGAAGCTCAAGATCTCACCTTTATCACTCAATTTTCATGGAGTTTCTTCCATAAAGGTATGGTAGTCTTCATCGTTGATTAAGTTCCATTCAAGGAGCCCTTTCAAAAGATGATTTTAAGTTTCCAAAATCCCCCAAATAGCTAGGGTTTCAACTCAACCCCATGGATTCCTTTCAAAGTTGATTTTAAAGGTTGAATTATGTTTGTTTATGAATGCATTACTGATTTAATATGATTTCAACTTGAATTCCTCAAGAATCCATGAGTTTCCCAATCCTAGCTATGGTTCTTCCTTACATTATGAATGTTGTTGCAAGTTGGTCCAATTGATTGGATATGAGTAGATTATGATGTGATTGCATGATTTTAGTATAATTCTACATGTAATCTTTATTAACCTAAGATTCTAGGGTGAAATTGATATAACCTAGGGTTATGTCATGAAAGAGGCAAATTGAGAGTTTAGATGTGACCTTCTAAGATTGATGAACTTCTTGATGAATTGCCTTCTATTAGATCACCTAGACATAAATTGCTTATAGGCAAAAATTGTAGATATGAACTAACTTGATTAGGGCTTATATGAGGGATCATGGTTGTGTAGTATTGAGATTGAATTTATGTGTCTCCTATATGACTATAATTGATCAAGAATGAGGCATGTGGTTAGGTTACCTTGAGAAATAGGTATGCATGATGAACATGTGAGGCATTGCTTAAGAGTAAGGCTTGTAACATGAAGATGACTCCTAGGGCTTTAAAGGGTAAAAGCTAAAATGAATAAACTAAGGATATCAAGGCTTTAGGAAAGAAGCTATTATGTATGTTGAGTTGCATATGGCATTATTGTGAAAAGATTTCACCCACATGACCTATAATATGATCACATGATTTTATGCATGAAGTAAATGATCTACTTGAGTCATGATTCTATCCATGTCTAATATAATGAATGCTAGATGTGTTGACTTAACATGATCTAAGATCCTTCAATTCAAGATATGAGAGGTATGTATGATTATGGTATTATATGCATGTTTTACCAATACTTTGAAAGTAAAGTGACTATGATGATAATGTTGTTGTTATTTCATTGAAAGGACAATCACACACATACACCCAGGCATGAATATGACTATGATGTGACTAAGGTGTTGCTTGTGGTTCATGGCTCTTGAAGGGTAAAGTTATGAGGGTTTGTACATCTTTATGAGAATTGTGTATAAGCTTATGATTATTGTGTAATTGTGGTATTGTTGAAAGGTAATTCTCCCCATACCCTTACACTTTATTATGCATGAACTATTATGACTATGATGATCTTGTTGTGTTGAATGAAAGGCTATTCTCATGAACACATTATGAATATGATGTGAAAGGTTTACTCATATATTGATGATTCTAAGGTTGAAAGGACATTCTCATATAATGGATCTATGAGCTATTATGATATTATGTTGGTTTGAGTGCCTACTGAATTCTCTCATGAACATGAATTTAAGTAAAGACTTAATATGACTTTTAAATGGAATTATGCTTAGCACTGAGTGGATATGAGTACGAGATGGGTTCCTTCACGCTAGTAGTTGGGTTCCCAATACGGCTATCTCATGAGATGGAAACCTCCACGTTAGTAGTTAGGGTTTATAGAATCAATCTCCATATCCCATAACTATGTGCCCACATAGGTCTTTAGCTAGTGGATCCACCTAAAAGCTAAAATAAACGTTCTACCTTAGGTAAGTAGGACACCTCTTTTTGGTGTGGGGGTAGAACACCAGATTCCATGTAGCTCACATGGTCTATGTCGGTTAAGGCTATTTCCCTATATGATAAGAATATGAATTATGAGAAGAACATGAGTTATGTATTATGGTTCCTCAAGAGGTTTTACTTAGTATGAGTGGGGGTATGGGGCTTTATTCATGCATTGCACAAGTAGACCTTGAGAGTGGGCATGTTATGTCTCTCTTATGATATGATGATTATGAGTTAAATATATGCTTTATTATGAATCATGAACATGAATATGAATATGGACTATGCTTATGACTTCTTAATGAGCTTTACTTAGTGTGAGTGGGGGTATGAGACTTCACTTATACATTGCACAAGTAGACTTATAATGGGGTTATGGTGTGGTTTCCTTATGCTATGAAGATATATGGACTTATGTTATGCATGATCATGGTGGCCTAGAAGTGATACTTAGTGTAGATAGGATTATGGGATCCTATCTATGCATTGCACAAGTATGGCTTATGGTTGCTTATGTGATAGTTCTATTATGATGATATGATCTTGGTATGTAATTATGCATGTGAACTATGTCTTGTGAAGATTGGAGTATGCATTATGTTGTATTGGAGACTATGCTTGTGATTATGATGATATCCTTTATGTTATGATGAATTGTGCATGGTTTGTCTTATGAGCTACATTCTCCAACTATTTCAAAGATGATGTTCAAAAGTGGCATATAGCATGGTTTCAAATAAAATGTCCTTTTTATGCATGTTTTAAGTATTTTTATGCATGGGTTCCATACTTAATACATTTTTGTGCTAACCCATATTTCTACATTTTCTATAAGTGTAGGGTTTGGTGATATCGGATTCTACCTTCGTGGCTAGGACCATAGTAGATCAAGAATAAGAAGATTGGTGAGTCCTCATAGTATTCTAGGGCTTGACCATATGTCCTTTATGTCTTTCTTTTATGTTTTAGACTTTTGTAAGGGCCATGTCCCTAAGATTGTATTCAAGAGTTTTTAATTAAAATGTTATAGATGGTTTGAGACATAGAGTATAGACTCTCTCATTTTATAAAACACTTCGATTGTAAAGAAAAGTTTTAAATTTTCCGCATTTTCCTTATGTTCTTATGGCATGATAAGCTAAGGGCTTGTATGAGACCCCTTCGGGGTCAAGTACGCCGTGCTACATCTACGGGGTTCCCCAGGGTCGTGACAATGTAGATCACCCATAGGATGGTTCGAGGCTAGAGATGTGAAACCTTTGGAGGTTGATTTAGTGAAGGATGCTCAAGATAAGGTGATGAGTATTCAAGCTAAGCTTTTAGCAACCTAGAGTAGACAAAAGAAGTATGCAGACCATAAGGTAAGAGACATGGCATTTCAGACTGGTGAGAATGTTCTTCTAAAAGTATCACTAATGAAAGGGGTGATGAGATTTAGAAAGAAGGGAAACTTAGTCTTAGATACATTGGTCCTTTTGAGGTTCTTGACTGTGTCGGGCCAATGGCTTATAGATTGGCTTTACCTCTTAACCTATCAGGAGTTCATCCAGTATTTCATGTGTCCATGTTAAAGAGATATCATGGTGATGGGGATTACATCATAAAATGGGACTCAGTTGTGTTAAACAAGGACCTTTAGTATGAGGAGGAACCGATTGCAATTCTTGATCGTGATGTGCGTAAGCTGAGGACCAAAGAGATTAAGTCCATGAAGGTACAATGGAAGCATCGTCTAGTTGAGGAAGCTACTTGGGAAACCGAGAAGGACATGCAAGGTAAGTATCCCCAGTTGTTTGTCGATTCAAGTACTACTCTATTCTTTCTTTAGCCTATTTTTTCCTAGATTTGTCACTCGGGGATGAGTGATGGGTAAATTGGTATCTATTGTAACGACCTGTTCTCGTTATTATAGAAAAGCCAATGGGGAAAATTTTTGGGCCGAAAAACTTTTTCGTAGTAACTTGGATTTTCCCAACCTAGTCCAGATTTGGACGAAATTGGAGTCAGTAAGGTTTAGGGAAATCTGATAACAATTTGGTGATCTAATTATGATTTTGATCAAATGACTACATAGCTAACACGTTAAGGAACCCGTGCGACTTTACAGAATTAAATTCGGGCGTGTAGAACTCCCAAAACTGATCTTAGCGTGAACAGGTAGTTTTTGAGTGTCATGGGTTAAAGGTGTGTTGTGAAATGGGAGTTTGCAACTCTTAATTCAACTCACTGGTTCCGTGCAAGCCGCTGTGGCCGGATTATTCCCGCCAGGGCGGGGCCGTTGTAGCAGAATTAGGCTCACCATGGCAGGAAAATCGTGAATTAAGTTGGAAATAAACCCCAAAAATGTTTTATTCTGCACTTTTCGACTTTGAGAGCTAAGGAACGACCCCATGTGTTTTCTTGACAGTTTTCCACCATTCTTGAGGCTAAAGGTAAGGTTTTCACTCCCCAAATCTATTTTTCGATCCGTAGAACTTAGTTTAGTGGGTAATTATTGTTGGGGGAAGGGTTTTGGAACTGTTTGGATGGTGGGAAAAGCCCTAATTTGGATATTGGGATCATGGGTTTGATCTAGGGTTGATAGAGTTGATTGTAATCTGTGTAATTAGACATCGTTTATTGATCTTCGTGTTATATTGATTATTTGTAGACCAAGAACAAGCGGAAAGAATCCAAAAAGGGAAGAATCAATTTTCTTAGGGAATTCAAGCTTTGTTCGAGGTAAGTGATGGTTGTGATTTCATGTTGGTGTGATATGTATTTGTAATTACTTCATTATGATGCATGTATGTATGTGAATGTTGCATTTTTTATCACACTAATAGTAAATGAGGATGATGAAATAATTGTATGCCATGAATCATGACTTGATTGTATGATTATGAGAATGTACATTGTGATTGTGATTGTGATTGTGGCTTGTTGAATGGATCGAGTGTTACGTTCCGACACACTAACTGGGATCGGTTGCCACGTACCGGCACAAACATCTGAACGAGTGTCACGATCCGACACACTAACTTGGAACGGGTACCACGTACTGGTATACTAACAGTTTGGGTGTGGGTTCCGTGAGATGACCAATGACTTAACATAATTGTATATCATGAGATTGTGAAATTGTATATTGTCGTAAGTGATAATTGATATTGTATATGTTCGGTGTATGCATTGTTATTATTGTTGTAATGAATTATATATATGTTTCACCTATTGGGATAGCTGTGTGATCCTACCAGTACACTGTGGTTGTGTACTAATACTACACTTGCTCTTTCTTTGTTGAGTACAGGGTATCTTCAGGCGGCTATTGACAAACCTCGCTTAGAAGATCAGTGATCAATCGAATTCAAGGGTGAGTCAGTTCTTTCGGGCTGCCATGAGTTCTCTTTTTGTTTATGTCCACACTTTCAGACTTAGACTAGTACTTTAGATTTTCGTATGTTTAATTGGGTTGTACCCATTTCCTTAGACTTATGATCCTTGTTAGAGTTTTTGTACATTGACTTTCAGGTTCTAGGTATTATTTCTGTTTTTGTTTGATTAGACTTTTGGAGTTCATGGGAACTCTATTTTTCCTTTAGCATTTCAACCTGCTTCCGTTACCGTAAATGCGTTAGTTTTGATTAAGTTGTGTAGTTCTTGGTTAGCTTATTAGTATTAATGGTTCTCTCACTTGAGGTTAGTGTGGGTGCCAATCACGATGGTCTGGGTCATGACAATCTTTGACTTAACGAAACAATAAGATGTTTTTTTACTATAAATAATTCTTATGTTGAGACTCAAAATCACATTTTATCTTAATATTTTATATCAAAGAGTTTAAACATGCCAAGAAAAAGTACTGGTCGAAAGAGAATTGACATAGTGAAAATTCTTAATGAAAGGACGTCAAATGAAAGGATCTTAAAAGTCACTTTAGCGAAGCGTTGTGTTAATCTCTTGAGAAAGGCTAATGAACTTTGTACATTGTATGATACTGAAACAACCATTGATGATATTACCCCATATAACAATGCTTATGCATTTGGGAACCGCTCTGAAGATCTTGTCGGGGATACTAATGCTAGTAAGAAGTATTAGTCCTGATACTAATACTTCTTACTAATGTTAGTCCATTCCAAGGACTCAACTTGGATGCCCGTGGGGCCATGAATTTAGTTTTCAATAACTCCTAAGTAGTTTAAGTTCGATAATTGTTACTTTTGTTTGTGTTTAAAATTATCTTATATAGATATATTTTTCATGTAAGTTTTATCCTCATTTCAAGAATGTTAACTATAGTTTTGTATGGATAAACTATCCCTAATAAAAATCGCAATATTTATGGTTTTAATGTTTTTTCTAAAAATAAAATGGAATGGAATGAAAATATTTATTTAGTGTATTGTAATTAATTGTTGATTGACATAGATTTCATAGCATACTCTTTGACATTTGAAAACAGAACTACAAGACTCAACTTTGGTAGAAATAGGATCTACTTCTTAATTAATAGTTTGCGAGAAGTTCCACTATTATAATCATGTTTTTATGCATTTATATTGTCCTTATTATAAACATAATTGAATGTGAATTTTGTTATAATTGTTGGTATTAATTTAGTGTGTGGTGTAAACTATATCAATTTAGAGCTTGTTTGTAAATGGTTATAACTTAGAAGTTAAAAGTCATTTATAAGTCCAAAACCATAAGGTAGGATTTCCAACTTATGGATTTTGATCTATTCTTATTATCTACATATTATATTAAAGGAATGAAGGTTATTAGAAATGATGATCAGATTTTTTACCCTTCATTGAAAAACTCTAAAAAAGATAAAATTATCATTTACTATATTTCTCAAATTTTTTATTAATTATTTTTATAATATTTAAAATTAAGGAGTTCTAACTTTTGATCTTGGGAGGTGAACTACATCTTTGGGGGTTGTTATAACATTTCTGACGTACATTATCACACAAAAGACATCTCGGACGCTCAGTTAGCACATAACAAAGCAGTAGCCACTGCATTCATTGCGCTATCACGCAATTGATAGCGAGGCGGCTGGGTGCGCAGCAAGACAATCTCTAGTAAAATGCACATACTTTTGTGTAAATATATCCAATAGACAAATAATTTATTAGGTTGAAAACTAGAACCAAATACCTTTGATTTGATAGGTTACGACACACATAAATTTTTATATTTTAGGAGATATGCTTGTTTGAAATGAGGCTATGTTTATCACATACGAAAAACTTTATCGATAAAGAAGCTTTCAACTCAGAGAGTATTTTTTATCCTTAGGACCTAAAACTAGGAACAATTTTGAGGTTAGGTAATTCTTAATGTATTGTAAATCACATTTCGGTTTTGGGATTGAATAACAAAATTCTTCAGCTATTGGCCTATCGTACATAGTACGATTAGAACTTATGAGTTTATAAAAGGCTTTAAGTTACTCGCTAATTGTCTTAAAATTTCAACTTTAATATTCAATTTTTCACAGTTTAATATGCATAAGGTATTATGATTATTTTAACAGTATCTAAGGCTTAAACGTATCTATAAAAGAATTGCTTACCTAATAAATCTCTATCATTTTACATGTGAACTTCTAAAACTTAGTCATAAAAGAAAGTTATATTCAATTTTTATTTATTTTATATGTGAACTTACTAAAACTTCTACCATAAAATAAATACACAATAAATTTAATTTTTCAATTTGTTTATTAATTATTTTTCTCAATTTGTTATTATTAAAATAAATGGTAGTCTAAGTGCAAGTCAATACATATTTCAAAGAAAAAAAATTAAATTGTATTTAATTATGATCATAATACTATGATACAAAGAATGAAATATGATTTTATTTTATGGTCAAAGTCAAACCCTTTTAAAAAAGGAATAAATATGAATATCTTTGACTTAGTGAAATAGTAAGATGATTTTTTTATTATAAATAATTCTGATGTTGAGACCCAAAATCACATTTTATCTTAGTAGTTTATATCAAAGAGTTTAAACATGCCAAGAAAAAGTACTGGTCGAAAGAGAATTGACATAGTGAAAATTCTTAATGAAAGGACGTCGCATGAAAGGATCTTAAAAGTCACTTTTCCGAAGCGTCGTGGTAATCTCTTGAAAAAAGCTAATGAACTTTCTACACTGTATGGTACTAAAACAACCATTGAGGATTTTACCCCACAACAATGCTTATGCATTTGGGAATCACTCTGAAGATCAAGTCGGGGATATTAATGCTAGTAAGAAGCATTAGTCCTGATACTAATGCTAGTTGATTCCAAGGAATCAACTTGGATGCCCGTAGGTCCATGAATTTAGTTTTCAATAATTCCTAAGTAGTTTAAGATTTTGTCATCCCCCGAGCCTACAACCTGGGCGAGACTGGTACTCGAGAACCATTGTTGGCTCTAAGCAAAACCTTGGCCTGACTTATTACTCATCGGAAGACTTAACTTAACAAAGACAAACCCAAATAATAAACTAGAATGTTATAAAGAAAACATTAACTAGCCAATAAGGCAAACTCAAGTATTAAAGCAAACAACTGAAATGAATAAGACTAAAGAACTAATATCGTCTCTATGAAGCCTCTAATAACTATGAGGGATGTCGGAACAGACCCCCGATCATCCTAAACAAATGAACTAGGGCCATGAATTTAGTTTTCAATAATTTCTAAGTAGTTTAAGTTTTGTAATTGTTATTTTTGTTTGTGTTTAAAATTATCTTATATAGAAATATTTTCATGCAAGTTTTATATCTCGTTTCAAGAATGTTAACTATAGTTTTGTATAGATAAACTATCCCTAATAAAATTCACAATATTTATGGTTTTAGTTTTTTTATGTTTAAAATGGAATGGAATGAAAAATATTATTTAGTGTATTGTTGATTGACATAGATTTCATAGCATACTCTTTGACATTTCAAAACAGAACTATAAGACTCAACTTTGGTAGAAATAGGATCTACTTCTTAATTAATAGTTTGCGAGAAGATCCACTATCATAATAATATTTTTATGCATTTAAATTTTCCTTATTATAAACATAATTGAATGTGGATTTTGTTATTGTAACAATCCGCAACTAGAAAGAGCTATAATTAGAAAGAGTCATTTTTGGAAAGAGTGAAATCTGGAAATTTGACAAAATTAAGTTAAGTATGAGTTTTGGATCAACTTCAAATGACCATATCTCCTAGATCAAGATTATTTAGGTGTGCTACAAGATACCGTAGGAAATATCGTTGAATTAGCATTCCAACGTTGCCGAGTTTGTGCGATTTCGAGTTGGTATGAGGGAGATATGCCCATTTGAAGTTGGGCTGTCCAGATAAGGAAAGTAAAAACCGAATTTTGGAAGTGTATTTTGGTCTTTTCCATACTCAATTAATTAATTTCGTTTTTTAGTAATTAGTTGGGGTTTAAACTGATTGGATTCAGTTTACGCTTTTGAAAAATAAGTTAGGATTTTGAGAGAAGAGAAAAGAAGAGGAGGAAAGAGGAGAAGGAGTAAGGAATCACTAAGTTCTTGAAGAATTGCTTGTGGATTTCATCAAGGGGTGATCCCTACGAGGTATGTGAGATCACATAGCGATGAGTTAGTTCACCCACGTTCCAATCATGATTTATTCAGCGAATTTAGATTCTTGAAGGTTTAGAAATTGAGTTCTTGTTGGATTTGTTTGAAGTTTTCTATTGGGTTCTTGATTGTTGAAGTTGTTGAGGAGTTCTTGATTTTAATTCATGAAATTAGATGTCGTTTTGGGTAGATTCTTGCATATTTCGGTTATGTAGTCAAATCTAAGTGTTTGGGAAAAGATCCAATTGAGTTTAGAGTTGAACAACGACCAAGGAAATTCGTTAAAAATTTGGGGAATCGGGGTGGGGCGTCGCGCCTCTCAGTGCACCCCAAAGAGTTCTCTGAGGTTTGGCCTTTGGGGCGCCGCTCCAGCCAGAGCGCCCCAAGCCAGACTCTGAAGTTTGGGCTCTGGCACCTTGCATCACTCAGAGCGCCAGGGACGCCAAGTCTTCTACG
This sequence comes from Solanum lignicaule, assembly GCA_029582545.1. Taxonomy (NCBI): domain Eukaryota; kingdom Viridiplantae; phylum Streptophyta; class Magnoliopsida; order Solanales; family Solanaceae; genus Solanum; species Solanum lignicaule. The sequence continues at coordinate 9,283 of JAJOOF010000342.1, read as the reverse complement.
TTTCCCCAGTTCTTTCTGTACTAGTTCCCTTGAAAGGTACCTATGTTTCCTAGTTGATTTCTACACTCTAAGGTAAGTTTAAACAACATGACATCATCAATAACATGAGATCATGAGCCTTGAATCCATAATTCAATTCAAAAAAAAGTTAAGAGTCAATAGAAAAGTCAAAGTCAAGTCAAGAGAAGCTCTTAGAGTTTCCCAAAAGTCTTTTTCAAAAGTTTTAATTTTGTTTTAAGACATAAAGTTCAAGTTGAGTAAAGAGCAAGGAGTAAAGATTGAAGTTCATTTCTTCAAAGAGTATATCGGGACTATGTATTCCCAAAGAGTAAAATGTTTTCACATTTAAACAAGAAAGGAAACCTTGATTTCCAAAAGAGCATTTGAGCTAGTTTTCAGTAAAGAGTACATGCTTTCACAATTAAGCAAGAGAGGAAACTTTGATTTCCAAGAGGAGCCTTTGAGCAATTATCTCAAACCACATAAACAAGTTATGTTTTTAAATATGAGAGCTAGTAATATATTTTAGGAGTAGTATTGAGCACCGATATGGGGGAGAGTTCAGACAACTCCCTGTCACGACCCTAGCCATCGTGATTGATGCCCACACTAACCCTCTGGTGGGAGAACCATTTATACTAATTAGATAACCAACTTAATCAAAATACTAATGCATTAAAGTTACGGAAACAAGAAGTTCCCATAAACTTCCAAAAGATCTAACAACGAATTGCTGAATTACATGCCTAGAACCTGAAAGTCAATATACCAAAACTCTAACAATGAACCAAAAGTCTAAAGGACAATGGGTGAAACCCAACTAAACATAAGAATATCTAATGAACTAGTCTAAGTCCAAATAAGATGGACTAAACAGAAAGAGAACTCATGACAGCTTGGAAGAACTGGCTCACCCTTGAATTTGAACGATCACTGATTTTCTAAGCGAGGTCTGTCAATAACCGCCTGAAGATGCCCAGTACTCAACAAAGAAAGAGCAAGTGTAATATCAGTACACAACCACAATGTACTGGTAGGATCACGTGGCTATCCCACTAAGTGCAACATATATAAGTCATAACAACATAATAATAACATGCATACACCGAACATATACAATATCATCATCATTTATGAAACAACGTACAACTTCACATTTCTCAAGACATACAGTTATGTCAAGTCAATAGTCCTCTCATGAAACCCAAACCCAAACTGTTAGCATACCGGAACGTGGCAGCCGATCCAATGTTTATGCTGGAACGTGGCAACCGATCCAATGTTTATGCCGGAACGTGGCAACCAATCCAAGTTAGTGTGTCGGACCCAACACCCGATCCATTCAAAAAGCCACACTCTCAATCACAAGTATATTCTCAAAATCATACAATCAAGTCATGATTCATGGCATTCATCATTCATCTATCTCATTTACATCTAGTGTGATCAATAATGCAGCATTCACATACATACATATATTATAATGAAGCAAGAACAAACATATAACATATATCACACAATCATGAAATCACAACCTTCCCCTACCTCGAAACAAGATTGAATCCCCTAAGAAACTTGATTCTTCTCTTTCCGGATTTGTTCCACCTGTTCTTGGTCTACAAAAAATCATAATAGCGCGAGGATCCATAAACAACACCTAATTACTCGAATTATAAACAATAATATCAATCCTAGGTCAAACCCTTGATCCCCATACCCAGATTTGGGCTTTTCCACCATAATTTCCAGATCAAAATCCTCCCCCATTGATAATTCCCATTGGAATACGTTCTACGGATCGAAAAATGGATTCAGAGAGTTAAGATCTTACTTTTTGCCTCAAGAATGATGGAAAACTGTCAAGAAAACCCATGGGTTCGTTCCTTAGCTCTCAAGTTCAAAAATTGCAGAATAAAACAGTTTTGGGGTTTATTTCCGACTTCAAGTCACCTCTGCCCCGCCATGGCAGCACCCACCCCGCTACTGCGGCCTGCCCTGGAGGCAGATATCGCACCTCAGCGGCTTGCACGTAAACAGTGAGCTATTTTAATAATTCCAGGACCCCCATTTTACAACACACCTTCAACCAACGACACTCAGAAACTACCCGTTCACACTAAGATTAATTTCGGTAGTTCTACTCGCCTGAATTCAATTCTGTAAAGTCGTACGAGTTCCTTAACATCTTAGCTATCTACTCATGTGATAAAATTCATAATTAGATCACCCAATTGTTACCAGATTTTCCTAGAATTTAATGACTTCGATTTCGTCCAAATCAAGACTAGGTTGGGAAATTCCAAGTTACTACGAAAAAGTTTTCCGACCCATAATTTTTCCCCATTGTCTTTTCTATAATGACGGAACCCGATCGTTACAATAGATACAAATTTATCCATCACTAGTCCCTGAGTGACAAACTTAGGGAAAAAAATTGGCTAAGGAAGGAATGAAGTAGTACCTGAATCGACGAACAATTGGGGAAACGTGTCTCGCATGTCCTTCTCGGTTTCCCAAGTAGCTTCTTCAACTGGACGATGCTTCCATTGAACTTTCACGTACTTAATATCCTTCGTCCTCAGCTTACGCACATCATGATCAAGAATTACAACCGGTTCCTCCTCATATTTGAGGTTTTTGTCTAACACGATTGAGTCCCATTTAATGATGTAATCCCCGTCACCATGATATCTCTTCAACATGAACACATGAAATACCGGGTGAACACCTGATATATTAGGAGGTAAAGCTAATCTATAAGCCACTAGCCCTACACATTCAAGAACCTCAAAAGGACCAATGTATCACAGACTTAGCTTACCTTTCTTGCCAAATCTCATTACCTATTTCATGGGTGATACCTTAAGAAGAACATTCTCACCAGTCTGAAATTCCATATCTCTTACTTTATGGTCTGCATACTTCTCCTGTCTACTCTGGGCTGCTAAAAGCTTAGTTTGGATACTCCTCACTTTATCTTGAACATCCTTCACTAAATTGACCCCCAATGGTTTCACATCTCCAGTCTCGAACCATCCTATGGGTTATCTAAATCCCCTCCCATATAATGCCTCAAACGGTGCCATATCAATGCTGGAGTGATAACTATTATAATAAGAGAACTCACACGAAGGTAAGAACTTATCCCAATGCCCTCCAAAATCAATCACACATGCCCTCAACATGTCTTCTAACACTTGAATGGTCCTCTCAGACTGTCCGTCCGTCTGTGGATGGAAAACGGTACTAAAAGTGAGTTGTGTGACCAATTCATCATGTAATTTCCTCCAAAACTTGGAGGTGAACTGCGTACCATGATCTGAGATGATAAAAAGGGGCACCCCATGCAACCTCACTATCTCTTTCACATAAACCTTAGCCAATTGTTCAGCATAATAATCTATTCTTACAGGAATAAAATGGGCTGACTTAGTCAATCTATCAACCACTACCCAAATATAATCAAATTCCCCCAAAGTCTTGGGAAGCCCAACCACAAAATCCATGGCTATTCTTTCCCACTTCCATTCCGAAATTGGCATTCTTTGAAGCAAACCTTCAGGCCTTTGATGTTCATACTTCACTTGTTGATAATTTTGACACTTAGCCACAAACTCTGCTATATCTTTCTTTATGCCCGGCCACCAATAAATTCGTTTCAAATTTCGGTACATCTTGGTCTCTCCCGGATGAATGAAATATTACGAACCATGAGATTCTATCAACAATTTCTGAATCAAATCATCAACTCGACGAACACAAGTTATTCCTTTAAAACTGAGCACACCTTCTGCATCTAGAGTGGTCTCTTGTGCCTTACCAATCGCAGTTTTCTTGTTGAGTTCATTCAAATTTTCATCCTCGAATTGCTTGGCCTGGATCTCTTCCATAAATATGGCCCTTACTTGAATGCTAGCCAACACCCCACCTTTTTCTGAGATGCCCAATTGCATGAATTTTGACTCCAGAATTTCCTTAGCCAAATGTCGTCCACTTACACTCAAGCAAGCTAAACTACCCATACTTACCGCCTTCCGACTCAAAGCGTCTACCAATACATTAGCCTTACCCGGATGGTATTGAATGGTGACATCATAATCTTTAAGTAACTCCATCCACCTTCGTTGTCTCAAATTCAGATCCTTTTGAGTGAACACATGCTGCAAACTACGATGATCAGTAAACACTTCACACTTAAAAACAATAGAGGTAATGCCGCCAGATCTTAAGAGCAAACACTACTGCTGATAACTCAAAATCATTTGTTGGATAATTCCTCTCATGCACCTTCGGTTGACGCGAGGCATAAGCTATAACATTCTTATCCTACATCAACACAACACCCAAACCAGAATGTGAAGCATCACAATAAATCATAAAATCTTTACCTTCCACCGGTATTGCTACGATAAGTGTTGTGGTCAAGAGAGTCTTAAGCTTTTGAAAGATATCCTCACATTTTTCAGTCCATTCAAATGGTATCTTCTTTTTGGTCAAATTTGTCAAGTGAGTAGCAATAGAAGCAAAGTTCTTCACAAATCGACGATGGTAGCTAGCGAGCCCCACAAAACTCCTAACTTCTGTCACAGAGCTAGGCTGAACCCAATTCTTAACCGCCTCAATCTTTTGGAGATCTACCATTATCCCTTCTTTTGAAACTACATATACCAAAAATGCAACTGAAGTAAACCAAAATTCACACATAGAAAATTTAGCATACAACCTTTCTTTCCCAAGAACACCCAGAACAATACGAAGATGGTCCGCATGCTCTTCCTCACTTTTCGAATAGACCAAAATATCATCTATAAATACTATAACGAATGAATCAAGAAATGGCTAGAATACCCTATTCTTTAAACTCATAAAAGTTGCGGGCGCATTAGTCAAACCAAAAGACATAACTAGAAACTCATAGTTCCCATAACGAGTTCTAAACGCCGTCTTTGGCACATCCTCAGGCCTAATTTTCAACTGATGGTAGCCAGACTTTAGATCAATCTTGGAGAAAACTGATGCACCTTGCAATTGGTCAAAAAGATCATCTATTCGAGGCAAAGGGTACTTGTTTCAAATAGTAACCCTATTCAATTGCCGGTAATCTATACACATTCTCATACTACCATTGTCACACCCCAAACTCAAGGGGTGCAACTGGCTCCTAATGCCAAAACTCAGTCCCGAGCCAACCCTGCTGAACCATTTACTACTAGCACATGGCATGCACATGCAATCAAGAAAACAAACTAGTATATCCCGGCTTAAACCTAAGCCCTCAGCCGGTAAGGCCCCTATCAACATATCTATAAAAGAAACAGCTACTCCCAAGAGTTCATATAAAGAAATAGCCAACTAGCACAGAGGTCCTGACTGGGCCGTCGAGGCCACCATGATATCTATACAAAAACTGGAAGCAGGTATATATCAAGACAATACATCAAACAACTCAGAAGCTTCAGCAAACCAACAAAAGTAGGCCAGCATGGCCATAACCTAGCTCTACACCCCACACACTAATCTGCAAGCCTCAAAGAGTAGTAAAGGTTGGCGGGACAGGGCCCTAGCCTACCCATAAAATATACACAATAAAAGCTAACAAACCTCCATACTCTAGCAGCTCCGGAGGAAAGAGGCTAGCCAACCGAATAGAAGTCAATCCTGCTACTGAGGAGGTCTACTCAGTCGTCTGTCAGGACCTGCATGCATGAATGCACTGCCCCTAGGAAATGGGGGGTCAGTACAAAATAATGTATAGATTATGAAAGGCTGTAGACTAAATGAGCAAGTATCATAATATACCAAAAGCAATCAGGTAAGGAAATCAAATTTAGATAAGCATGCCAACCCACTACTGAATCTAATAAAATACAATAATGATCAAACATCAACCTAACCAAGTCCCCATAAGCCTGGTGGGTACAAACAACATACCACCTACTTAGGCCCCCATATGCCCATAAGGTGCCAAATCAATCTACATAACCTTATCGGTAGTCCCTTGTCTTTATAAGAAGTCACATAGCCCTTTTTGGCAATGATATAGCCCCGTAGGCAGTGCATAGCCCTCTTAGGAAACATCATAGCTCTGTGGGCTGCACGCAGCCCTCTTTTGCATAACATAGCCCTGTAGGCAATACATAGCCTTCTTTGGCGTCAAAATAACCCCGTAGGCAACACATAACATTCTTTAGCATCAATATAGCCCCGTGGGCAACACATAGCCCTCTTTGGCAATAACATAGTCCTATTAGACAACATCATAGCCCCCATAGGCAGTTCATAGCTCAACAGCTAACCACAATAGCCCCAAGGGCGACAACAAACAATTAAATAGGCTGAAGGCGAGCAATTTAGCTATAAACAATATATATGAGTAATGTCCAAGTCGTTCCTAACTTAGGGTTGTTCTAAACAGATTATGAGTCCCTAAAATGAGGGTTTATAACCACTTAATCAGCGAACCACTCACAATTACATCTACAACATAACTAACATTAACTACTCTATTATATCACTCCCAAGCTCTAAGGAAACATGCCGAACGCATGGAGTAGCCTTAACATACATTTTCCTTTATAATTTATGTTGAAAACACCTTTGTCCACACCACTACAACAATAAAGAAAAAGGTAACATCAATCAGTAATTAAGGATAAAAATTACTACGACAATTCCACAATCGATAAGGATTGCTATCGTAAACTACAATCCAAGACCTAAGGTATCCGTAAACTGATAAAAGGTAATTCCTACCTTTCTTTAAATGACCAAAACACTTGAATACAATCACTCCATTGAAAAAAACCCTGCTGCCATAACCTCCACTGAGCTATACCGCTCAATTAACCGTGAAAATTATACCAAAACGACAAGCTTGCGACGTAGGGTAAATTTTGATAAAAGGCCAAGAAGAGATCATAAACACACAAGGATGATTTGAGGAGTATTTCTTTGATTTTCGTGGGTTTCTTACGATTTGGAATGAAGAAAAATGAAGAAGATGCTATCTTATAAGCTTCCACGGATTTAGGGGATCCACCTCATGTGCCTGCTTGCGCATTCTCGCAAAAATGCGAATATCTCTCTATTCTGAAGTCGTATGAACAAACCGTTTGATGCATTAGAAATTAGACTCGTAGACCTTCGATTTAATGGATCTTGGGGACCCATAAGTCCTTATAGATTGGGAGAAAACTTCTGAAACATTTGACCCAAATTTTAGAGAAATCTATAAAAAGGAACTTACGATAACTTTCGCCCACTTTTATTTTGTGACTTACCTTACTTCAAAACTTGAGATACAACCCTTGAACACTTAAAATATGACATACCACATCATTTTAATTTATTACTCACCCTCTTTTTCTTTCCATGAATGTACGAATTAATTTAGACGTTTAGAAAAGTCGAGATGTTACATCATTCCCTCCTTAGAAACTTTCATCCTCGAATGAAAAATCTGAGTCACACGGTTATGTCCTTAGGAGTTGCCCAAGTTTAGACAAAGTATCATTTGTGAATGTGACTATCCAGAACCTGAAACACATAAATTTTTAACCTAGGCATCTCACAGGACAACATAAATAGCTAAGCAATATAACTCCACAATAACAGTGTGAGCAAAAATACAACGACGACAACCATAATAAGAAGCAATAATATAAATTTTTTTATAGGTATCTTACCCCACTGTACCAATATAAACTGATATGCCATCACCCTGGGGTATGAAACAAGTGAGGATATTTGGACCTCATGTCATCCTCAACTTCCCAGGTCACCTCTTCTCTATTCTTGTTTCTCCATAATACTTTAACCGAAGCCAACTCTTTGGTCCTCAATTTACGGACCTGTCGATCTAATATGGCAACTGGAGTTTCCTCATAGGACAAATCCTCTGTGATCTGAACATCCTCAATTGGGACAACCCGGTAAGGGTCTCCTACGCACTTTCGTAGCATCGATACATGGAAAACTGGATGAACAAATTCTAGCCCCGAAGGCAATTCTAACTCATAAGCCACTCATCCTAACCTCCGAAGTATCCGATATGGCCCAATAAATCTTGAACTAAGCTTGCCTTTTTTGCCAAATCTCATATCACCCTTCATAGGCGAGACTTTTAAGAATACCCAGTCATCGACACAAAATTCTAAGTCCCTTCATTGCACATCTGAGTATGACTTCTGTCGGCTTTGAGCTGTTAGCAACCTCTCCCGAATAAGCTTAACCTGCTCGTAGAGAACTGGTCTTACCGGATTCTCCTTGAAGCGGCTTACACTTCACACTTACATAGGTGATTTCTAAATGTGTTATCCCGTAGATACACCATTTGATATACCCTGTATCAAACTTAGAAATCATTAAAAAGTCCTAATGCCTTTATCCTTGTTACTGAACATTGTCTTATCATGAGAATGGACCATAAACATTATTTTGACAATGTTGAACCGTCATCAATGACTTTGTTTGATCTCCTTGAACCTAGATCTTGGGATCTCCAGTCTTCTAGGTAGAGTTACCGCCACAATGACTTGTTCTCGGCCATAGTCCCATTCCTTTTGATAATCTATCAATTCCCTCTCTAGTTAGGCCTTTTATAAGTGGATCCGACACATTATCCTTTGACTTTACATAGTCAATTATGATAATTCCACTAGAGAGTAGTTCTCTAACGATATTATGTCTACGTCATATGTGATGAGACTTTCTGTTATACATCATGCTCCATGCCCTACCTATTGCAGATTAACTCTCACTGTGTATGCATACTGGAGCTAAAAGGTTTGGGCCAAAAATCTTTCAAGAAATTTTAGAGTCATTCAACTTTTTTACCGGTCTTATCTAGAGTGATAAACTCAAATTTCATAGTAGAGCGAGCGATACATCTCTGTTTGGAAGATTTCCAAGAGACTGCTCCTCCACCAAGAGTAAATACATATCCACTCATGGATTTTACTTCGTTTGACCTGGTGATTCAATTTGCATCACTATATTCTTCCAATACTGTTGAATATTAGTTATAATGCAAAGCAATAGTTTTTTAAGTATGTTTTAAATACTTCAAAACTCTTTTCATTGTCATCCAATGAGTTTGATTGAGATTACTCGTGAACCGACTTAGTTTATTAATAGCATATGCTATATCTGATCGCGTACACTTCATGATATATATCATATTTCTTAATACTCTAGCACAATCCAATTGTGAGTCACTTTTGCCTTCATTCTTTTGAAGTACAAATCTCACATTTATTGGAGTCTTGACAATATTGAAATCCAA
>JAJOOF010000341.1:0-18917 GCA_029582545.1 Solanum lignicaule | reverse complement strand
CTATAAATACTTGTTGAGAGTTATAGCTTAGTATCAGACTTTAGTAATAGAACAATATAGTTTTTAGTATTTTTATTTTACTCTCAAATTTGGAGAGGATTTTTGGGAGACTTGAAGAAAGGAGTTCATCTTCCCCAAGTTGGAAATAGGTCTTCTCTATTCTTCTTTCTTTGCTTAAATCAAGGTTTAATTTCTTATACCCATTTGATTTCACTATCATTTTAGGTGTATTTTGTTATTTCTTGATGTGTGGCTAAAAACCCCCATTCTTGGGGTGTGATTTAGCAAATATGTGTTGATATTATTGTTGGGTCTTGCTTGCTGATAGGTTAGATGTATTTTAATGGTGATTTCACCTAGTGGTTGTGGTTTACTTTAATGGGTTTGTAGTTGCAAATACAAAGTCACCCATGTGTTTTCGGTTTGCCCGAGAGGGAGGTCGCGAAACCAAGACCACTAGACTGATGGCCTAAGGAGTGGGTCGACATGAGCTTCTACCCGAGAGGGTGAGCCCTAGTCCCATATCCTAACACTCAGCTCGAGAGAGTGAGTGGGGTAAGGCGTAGGCTGGTCTTCATTCGGCAAATGGGTGTCCGAGAGGAACGCATTTGAAACGGGGTAAGTTGCCCGAGAGGGAACTTATTTCCATTTAAAGCTTAGCCTAGTCACTATTATCTTACAAATTTCTTATCGAAAGCATGTACCCAACTATTTATCTCAACTTGTATTTCGGTCACACCCCAAGAACTATTCTCTATACTTGATTTTCTTGTTATTTTTGTGTTTTTGCTATACTTGTGACAAAAACCCCAAATTGTTATATGACACTTTTGTGTCCCCCTCTTTGATTTACAATGTTTTTCATCGTTAATGTCTTTAGTTATGACTAGTTAGAACTAAATTTTATTTTTCTATGAATTCTCGAAACCACTCCCTTGGGACACGACCCCAACCCTTGGTTGGGTTACTATAATATTGCTCGATTCGTAAACACTCGTTTTGGAAGTTGTGTCGTTGATTACGCAATTGAAACATCAATCGCATGTTGGTGGGCATCATAGTGGTATTCGGACTGCGCATAAAATTTTGCAGTGTGGGTATTACTGGCCTACCATTCACCAAGATGCTCATGATTTCGCCAAGTCTTGTGATCGTTGCCAAAGAGAAGGAGGAATTTCAAAGAGGCAAGAGCTTCCTATGAATCCTATATTGGTGATAAAGTTGTTTGTTGTACGGGGCATTGATTTTATAGGTCCATTTGTGAGTTCATATGGGATGAAGTATATTCTTGTTGTGGTTGATTATGTGTCGAAGTGGGTGGAAGCAATTGCACTTCCCAACAATGAAGGTAAAAGTATCACCGCATTCTTGAAAAAGAATATCTTCTCCAGATTTAGTACACCTAGGGCGATTATCAGCGATGGAGGTTCCCACTTTTATAATAAGTTGTTCAAGGCGTTACTTGAGAAATATGGCGTCTGCCACAATGTAGCCACTCCTTACCATCCTCAGTCTAGTGGGCAAGTTGAAGTGTCCAAAAGAGAGATCAAGAAGATTTTGGCAAAGACTGTGAATGCTAATAAAACGGATTGGTCAAGGAAGCTTGATGATGCTCTATGGGCGTATCGCACCGCATTCAAGACTCTCATAGGTATGTCCCCCTACCAACTCGTATATGGGAAGTCTTGCCATTTGCCGGTAGAGCTAGAGCATAAGGCTATGTGGGTGCTAAAGAAGCTAAATTTGGATTGGAGCGCCACATCGAATCAGAGAATGAGTGACTTAAATGTGCTTGATGAGTCTCGCCTAAGAGCTTATGAAAGTTCAGCCTTGTACAAGGATAAGATGAAGAAGTATCATGATCAAAGGATTGAAAAACGAGAATTTGTTGTGGGTGATCTTGTGCTTCTATTCAACTCTAGGTTGCGCTTGTTTTCGGGCAAGCTCAAGTCCAAGTGGACAGGCCATTCTTAGTCACGCAAGTGCTTCCACATGGAGTGGTTGAGCTTGAGAACAGTGAGGGTACTAGGTTCAAGGTAAACGGGGAAAGGATCAAGGTTTATCTGGGAAACGCGAAAAGTGTGCAAGAAGTTGTTGAGGCCTACTATCTTGATGAAGTCTAGTAATCAAGAGACATGCGTCATGCCGCGACGTTAAATCAAGCGCTGCTTGGAAGGCAACCCAAGATGTACAATCTAGCCAACTATAGGTTTTTCATTTCGGTTTCGTAGTTTTCTTTGTTTATTTGCTTTTCTGTGTTCCTTTAGATAGGTGTTTTAATTCTTGTTTTAGTGTTGGCTAGATATAGCATAGGGTCCATGTCTAAAAAGTGTCGACAAAATGTAGAAAGAAAGGCCTAATGGTTGCTACATGTGCAGGGATGAAAAGCAAAATCTGCAGAAAATGTCTGGTGCAGAGGTCTACGGAGACCATCGACGGTCCGTAGGTCAACCTACGGACCGTGAATGGTAGTCGTAGACCCCAGGTAAGTTTCCTAAATCTTCTAAGTGTGTAAGTGACCAACAGACCCCATCTACGGTTCGTAGGTTGACCCATGGACCGTAGAAAGGGTCTCGTGGGTCCAAACCCTAGTTCTACCCAACCCAACCTGGACCTCTTTTAAATAAAACCCTCCCCTTTTCAAATCACTCCCCCATTTTCCATATTCCCTCCTAACGATTTCTACTCCTCCAAATACCATAACTCCCTCATTATATCCCCAAATCACTCCCCATCTTCCATACATATCATCACTCCCAACTCATTCCCATTCCTCGCTTCCCTAAAATCTGAGCACTCCCATTTTTGGTTTCCAAGAAGAAGTCAAGGTCCGGGTTCGGTATCCAAAAGGTCTAAGAAGTATAAACATCACACAATCACCCACTTCCATTGCTTCTGAGGCACTTGATTTCAACTTAAATCTGAATTTTGTTATTCATTGTGCCAAATTATAAAGTCATGAAGTGGTTCTTGACCTTGGGTTGTTGAAGTATGAAATTACATGTTAAACTATGTTAGAAACACCCATGGGACGATAGATAGTAATTGTGTAGTCTTAGTAATGAAATAACTTGGTAAAATTAGAGTCTAAATGTAAGTTTCGACTTAGGGTTCCAAGTTTAGTATGAAATACATGTTGAAAAATGAGTAATTGGAACCCTAGGAATGACAAACTATCATAAATTGTGTTGAAATGCATAATTAGACTTAGGATGAATGTTTGTAATTGTCGAAAAATTGCTTTACCCATGAGGCATGTCGGATACCTGGCATAGACTTGGTCCACAATACCTCGTCTACGGACTGTAGGTCAGTCTATGGACCGTAGATAAGGTCTGTGGTCTGTGACACATAGAAATTCCACTAAATGTGGAACCACAGAGGTGGACAACGGTCTGTAGATTAATCTACGGATCATTCTACACATCTGTGGTTCCCATTAGAGCCCAACTTTTTGGGACTTCTGACCTACAGAGGGGATCCACGGACCACAGGTTAACCTATGAACCGTAGACACTCACCATAGGTGGCCACTGAAGCCACTGTCTGAAATTTTTTAGTTTTTCGTTTGGTTCATTCTTAGTTCTAAAACTCTTTCGAGTGTGTCATTGGTTTATTTTGGTACTAATTATACATCCACATGTACCATGGCTCCTAAGAAACAAGTGACCTACACAAAGAGGGGAAAACAAAATCTGTAGCACCAACTTTTCGGCTGATTGATGAAGACGTGGATGTGGAGAAGGATCCCGCATATGTTCCACCAGCCACAAGGACATCCCTTACTACACCTCGTGCTACCCGAAATCAATCCCGACAGGTGGTTACCGACGTAGTCACTGTCTCCCCGTCTGATGAGGAGAACACACTGATCGGGTCACCGGTTGGTTCTGCTTCTGGCTCTGAGGCTAGTTCTACTTCCGGCTCTAAGTCTGCCCCTGCTTCCGACTCCAGTTCCAGCTCCGCCACCGTCTCCAGTTCATATAATAGAGTTGCCTCATCTGATGAGGCTACTAGTTCTGGCAATATTCCAATTCCATCTAACACCGACCCTGCTCCAGTTGCTGAAGATCCTAACAGATGGTGTGTGGAGGGTCAATGGCAAATATACAGGGATGCCTCAATGTTAAATGAGAAGAGGCAGAAGGCCCGGCTGATCACTGAGGAGCGCAGAGTTCTCACGGGGAGCCTACACACCATACCCAACATCCACCGGCTCTATCAGAAACACAAATGTGAATGGATGGATCGGAGCCCTGGGACCTATAGTGAGAAGATAGTGAGAAAATTATATGCCTCATATGCTGCCACACTCCGTGGTTATATCGACAAGAGGTCCAAGCCGACAGCCCAGGACCCTCTCACTTCCACTCTAGTCCGAGGCTTTTCGGTAGACATATCGCAAATCACTATCAGCCGATTCCTCTACGATTTGGGCACCAGGTGGGCGCTAAACACAGCTAAATTTGACTACCGGTGGGACATTGTGAGGAGTAGACCGTTCCAGCAGAATGCAGAGCAGAAGGAGGCCATATTACTTTGGCTGGCCAGGCACATAGCTGTTGATGAAGAGCGTGCGGAATGGGTCAGCACATCGTGCTTGGGTATTCGAAAGGCCACCCTCAATTTGGTGGCCAAGTTATTTTGGATTTTGGTGCGGAACAAGGTATCGTCCACTAAGGCCGATAATGCGCTTACATGGGATAGAACAGTGATGGTTGCGGCCTTAGTAGCTGGGTTTGAAATCGACTTTTCCCGCATGCTGTTGGCGGAGATCCATGAGAGGGCATTCAAGACCACCACCATTTTACCCTTCCCGTGCATGATCTTTCAGTTGTGTAGGGATTCTAGGGTGCCTATTTGGCATTGTGACACTTTGGTGCAGGCGACTGGGACTCTTGATATTAGCTTTATTCGGGATGAGGCCAACGTAGATTCCCCGCGATGTGGTCCACAGATTGTGGTGCCGCCATTAGGAGTAGATTTAGTAAATGATGTGAAGCAGATACAAGGTGATGACCCTGCCCCTCCAGCCCACACTGATAATGCCTCGGCCTCCCCATCTCAAGCCTCTAGTCAGGCCTCTAGCTCATCTAGAGCCACCCCGCCTTCAGAAGTTGTTGTTGTGCCTTTGGCTCGAGTTCAGAAATTGGAGGCTCAGATTGCCACACTGCTCCAACATGTGAGGCCATGGATGCAGCGATCTATTGCAGAGTCCGAGGTTAGGATGGAGACCATGATGGACCGGAAGGTCCAGGCCGTTCATAAGTGCCTGGACGCCTTCGAGTTGAGGATCTTTGCGTGATCAGCCCCCGTCACAGATCTCTCCTCTATCCCGACCTAGTTGGACAGTCTCCGGGCCGAACTTGATGCCATCCTTGTCCCACCCACAGATAAGCCAGAGTCTGCACCTACTGCATTAGCTGATGATACAGTGGTTAATGTTTTATTCAGAGATGATGTAGCACAACCCGAGCCCACCCGTGCTCATGGGAAGAGGCACCGCTCTATTCACATTTCTGACACTACTAAAGATGCTCAAGCAAAGAAGCGAGAGCGTCAGCAGAATGAGCAGGCTAGGAAAGCCTTCATTGTGGATGAGGAAATGCACCAGCAGAGGATTCGTGAGAGTGCTCTTGGAGCCTCGAGTTCTAGGCCCACCACTGAGGCTATGACTATTGTGGGAGATGATGTTAGCACCACTGATGGTGCACTTAGAGTGACTGATAGCACTATTGATGGTGTTGTGATAGATGATGTCAGCACTACTGAGGGTGGCCCAAGTGTTGTTCCAGTGGGCTCCGGGAAACCGAATCCACTCGCTTGTTGAGTTCTTCGGCGCAATTGCGCCATAGGTTTGCTTCACCTTCACCCTACTCTTTATTGCTTTTTTTTTTTTTGCATTGGGGACAATTGCACTCTATTTTTGTTGGGGTGGGGTAAATGGATTGTGAGTGATAGGGTGAAGTCTGAGTAACCCAGCTCATAATCCTCTCTTCGGGTTTTCTTTCCTGCATTTTTTTTCCTCAAGAGACTGTTTAATTTATGTTGAACCGGCATGTGTTAGGAGTGTATGTGTAGAAGCATGAGAAAGAATGAAGCATGATGACATAATTATGAATGAAAAATGATACCCGTCCAAAATTTGTGATATGTGCTAAAATATGTAGGCTAGAATGAGTTGAATGTGTTGGCTCTGAGTATGACATGATAAAGAACCAACCTGATCTCATCACTTAAGCTAAAACTTGAACTGGGTAATCTGATAATCTGATACTAAAACTATGTGCCAAGCATGTGTGAGAATGGTTGATTGTTCAAACAGTTTTGTGTCAATCCAGAACTTGCCTCGTTGGTCCTGCTAGAAGTTAGGAAGTGATCGTAGGCTATTGTTTAAATTAGTCCACTTAAGCCTAAAATGATCTAACCATATGGTAGCATTATTCCTTTTTTATCTAAATATTTGAGCCTAAAATTGACCAATTCTTTCGATTCACCTAACTCACCTTCCCTTAAAAATATTGTCTTAGCCCCGGTCCCTCCTTGGACATGTGCTCCTCGACTTAGGCCAAAAGCATAAGTTGAGGGTGGCTAGGCCCAAAAGTTACCTTGATCTTGGCCCTGGTCCGACATCAAACATTGTGCACCTCAACTAATGCAAAATGCATATGTTGAGGGTGGCTATGAAAAGGAAACCAAATGGAAAAAGGGTATGAAAAGAGTTTCGTGTTGAAAAAATGAGAGAGTATGAAAGAGGATGTGACTGTGTGCAAAAGAAGCAAAAGAAAAGTGTGAAAAGAAATGAAAGGAAAGAAAGTAAAAGAAAAAGAAGAAAATGAGAAATAAGAGTCAAAAAGTCAAAAGTCACATCCTTGGTTGAAAAGAGTTAAGGTAAAGAAATTGAGATGAGAAGTTGCCAAAAATAGGTCAAGGAAGAGGTAAATAGCCAATGTAATGTCAAGGAGGGCAGAAAGTCACTAAAAAGTACCTAAATGTACCACACCTGACCCCGAGCCTACGTTACAAGCTAAGAAAAGTCCTATAGTGATCTTAGCAACTAGTTTGGAGAGTCTAAGCAGTGAAAATAAGGACAAGCCTATGGTATTCAACACTAACTGTACTTGAAATTACTTCTGAGTGTGAGTGTTGAATGAATCCTTGTACTCAAAATCATATTCATTGTGTGAAAAAGGGATTTCGTTTGAAGTAAGGGCACTAGTTACATTGTCAGAAAGTTGGTACATTGGTGATAGCAAAACACTGTATGTTGTGTGTTGATTGGTCGATCTTTGTCCTATTTTGATCCGCATGAGTTAGCTTGTTGAGTCTGAGAGAAAAGATTTGCAATCAAAAAGAGAGCCGGGATAGAGAGCCATGTGATTGCTTGTGCTTGAATGCTTGCTTCTATACAAGTGTCGTTTAGAGTCTTAGTGCGTCATTTGAGGACAAACAACGAATTTAAGTTAAGGCTGTTGATATATCGTGAGTTTACGGTATTTTTAATACATTTCACTTATGAGTTCGGTGTGTCTAGGGCCATTTTGTATTGGTATTAATGTGTTTTTATCATGTTTGCAGGAAATAAGTTCGGAGGTAGAAGTATGAGACACAGCTGAAGAATTGTGCAAAAAAGTGCATCTACGGAAGTGACTCACGGATCGTAGGTCCAGTCACATTCCGTAGATGATGATCATAAATGGACAGGAAAATCATGAAGAAGAAATTAGGGAATTCTTGATCAAGTGTGGAACCACGAACTCAAACTACGGACCGTAGGTCGACCTACGGGCCGTCCTGCAAGTCCGTCAAACCATTCAGAGAAGGGTGTTCCAGTACCTGATTTCAAAAGTCTAAGTATGAAACCACGAAAGAGGATCCCCAGACCGTGGGTTGAATCACGGTCCATCCTGTTGATCCGCCAATTGCAACTGAGAGAAGGAGATTTGAAGAGTTGAAAAATTGCCTAAAGTCCCAAATCACGGAAGGGACCTACGGACCATAGGTCAGTCCACAGTCCATAGGTCAGTGTCGTCAACTACAATTGCGTCCAGAAACTTTATTTCCTTATTTCATTTCCTTTTTAGTTAGGACTTGTTTTTCTATATATAAGGCATGTAAACCTCATTTTTGGGGTTTAGACATTGTTACTTTTATGCTAGTTTTTGGGTTTGGAGATTAACTTGCAATTTTAGCAATTCTTGATTTCCTAAGTTCGTTTTGAAGATTTTGACTTTGAAATTCAAGTTGAGATTATGGGTTTCTTCTACTTATTACGTAAGTTAATGATTTTTTCATCTAAAAATATGAATTGTGTTCTTGCTACTATAGGTAACTAATCCACAACTAGGGTTGTGGGAACCATGAGCAATTAACAAAGTATGAATAGTAACTAAGTAATTCTTGAATAGTGTTATTGCATGCATTGATAATTCTTTCGTTTAGAAGTCTTTTTAGCAGTTGCAAATGTTAGAACACGCCTTGTTGCTACTTGGTGGACCAAGGAGGTAGTTAATAAGAAAAGAATTATCAACATAGATTTAGTGTGATACTATCTAATAGTCTAATGTCGATTGGTGCGAGGGTAAAAACTAAGCCATACATCGATGTGATGTCTAATATGAAGTAATGGTAAGGGTTAGTAAATTATACACATGTAGCCGGACTAAGGTGCGGGGTGAAATTATCTAGTTGTCGGACCAAGGAATTAGAGATACCTAACTTATCACTTTGCATGTAATACACTAGGAAAGGATTACTATTACTAGGATTACCGCGTTATGAGCTTATGGGGAACACGTATACCTAAGTTTCTCTCTCATCTTGATAACAACTAAAGTTTGAATCTTGATCACTGATTGTTCACATAATTTCCAAAATTTGTTTCACAAATCCCCCCCCCCCTTTAATTCCCCCCTTTAATTACTTGTTTCGGAAGTACATTGACTAAAAGAATATAATTGTAAGATAAGTTTAAATCTAAACCATATTCCTCGTGGGATCGACCCCAACCTCCAAGTTGGGTTCTTTACTTCATAATGATCGCTTATACTTCTTTAGGGAGGTGTAATTTGAGCGTATCAGTGGCTCATCATACCGCCTAAAGTTCCAGTGTGCCAAGCCCTGAAGGGAAGAACTAAGTTGGTGATGAAAATGAGCAGTTGGTGGAACACCGAGTAGTTCCGTGATGAAATGATAAATCGCCCAAAGTTACAGACCTTGAGGATGTTGAATGCACGGAGTTCAAACTGGTGCTTTTGCACATGAATAAATGTCGGATACGTATTGCACAGAATTCAAACTGGTGCATATTGCACATAAAAGAAATATTGGTGTGTTTTGCACATAAATAAATGACGGGTGCGTATTGCATGAAATTCAGACTGTGCTTTTGCACATGAATAAAGGACGGATGCGTATTGCACAGAATTCAGACTGGTGTGTATTAGACTTGAAAGAAAGACTTGTGCGTTTTGCACATGAATAAATGATGGGTGCGTATTGCACGAAATTCAGACTGGTGTGTATTGCACATGAATAAAGGATGGGTGCGTATTGCATGGAATTAAGGCTGATGCAATTGCACTTGAATAAAAGATTGGTGTGTATTTTCTGAAGTTCTCGAATTGAGAGGCAAGAATGCGAATAGCATGAGATAAACAACAAATATGTGAAGACTTTGGAGAACTTCTTTTTTGTGATGTTTCATTTTTTACTTGTAATCCTACATTTTCTTTTGTTCATATGCTAAGCAAAAGAAAAGGAAAATTGTTAATTTAAAGTGATGGTTGGTTTGTGGCCTTGATGTTCTGATGACTTGACCATACTCCTAACCAATTTATCCAACTCTACTCCAAATCTTTGGCTGAACAACCTTTTAAAGCTTCCTCCTTGTCAATCCAGGGGCCTTGATCTTTTGGTACTACCAAATATCATGGTGCGGTTGATTTTCCAAAGAACAAATTTCCTTTTGAATTTTTTTTCATGACTTAAGAGACTATATCGTGTTCCTTCATGAGTTTTCAGTGAAGATCTGAGGCGTTTTTAGTCCTTGCATGATGGCATGCCAACTTAGATACTTAAGCTTCACTTTTGGGAAACCGCAGTAAGCTTTGCAATCTTTTACTTTGTTTTGCCAAAAGTATATACCAAAAAGAATAGAAAAATATCAGACTGAAGAGAAATTGAAAATTGGATCAAGAAAGACTTATACTTGACGAAGGAAAATCCTCTTTGAAGAAAATGAGAAAGAAAACTTATCTGGACGCATATATCGACTTTGAGTGAACCGTGACATGCACTTTGGACTTGACCCCCAATCCGTTTGAGTTGTCTAGTTCTTAAACTCTGAACCATTGTCAATTTAAATTGATCTGTGTATCCTAGAAACACTTCATACAGATCCGTTTGAGTTGTCTAGTTCTTAAACTCTGAACCATTGTCAATTTAAACTGATTTGGGTATCCTAGAAACACTTCATACAGATCCGTTTGAGTTGTCTAGTTCTTAGTCATTTTCATGATGCTCTCTCCTTTTATCTTATGGTGCTCGCAAGGGTTTTCACCGATAAGATCTTCTCTCTTATCGTCTTATGGTGCCTATAAAGGTTTTCACCGATGAGACTCTCTCTTTTTTTTCTTTCTTTTTTTACTTATGGTGCCCACAACGGGGTTTTCACTCTTAAGTTTTTTTTGACTCACAATGTTGTCTCCAATGATCAATTGTCTGTGCAAGACACATTGAATTTGGCATTCATAGAGAGTTGGCTCAAAAGTCAGTTGCTTGAATAGAATCATATTACAATTTTGACACTATTCCATCAAAATAAAAAAAATGCCCTAGTTTCGCATAAATACAGAAATATTGATTTTTTTTGTATGAACGAACCCCAAAGGGTTGCCTACGTATCCTTTCGGAATCAGTTCAAACGTAGTTCAAAATTCAAAGAGAGGATTATTTTTTTGATTTTTATTTTATTTTTTTAAAAAGGGCCTTTGTCTTCCCAACCATAAATTTTTCACAGTATCTTAGAACAATTAGATTAGTATGTTTTAACTATGTCCGCATTAACAATCATGCCCGTGATTTTTCCCTCCACATCAGTAAGGTGCAAGGCTCCTTTGGAAAACACTTCCTTGATAAGGTACGAACCTTGCCAATTTGGGGTAAACTTTCCATTGGCTTCTTCTTGGTGCGGGATAATGCGCTTTAAGACCAGTTGGCCTACTTCAAAATGTTTTGGGTGCACCTTTTTGTTGTATGCACGAGCCATCCTTTGCTGATAAAGCTGACCAAACCAGACGACCGCCAATCGTTTCTCATCTATTAATGTGAGCTGCTCTAGTCGAGTCTTGACTCATTCAGTATCCTCAATTTCAGCCTCAACAATAATTTGGAGATATGGAATTTCAACTTCCGCTAGTATTATTGCCTCGGTCCCATACACCAGCAAATAAGGAGTTGCACCAATCAAAGTGCGCACTGTTGTGCGATATCCCAAAAGTCCAAAAAAGAAGCTTCTCATGCCATTGTCTGGTGCCTTGATGTCACGACCCAAGGGTATACCTTAGGTGTAACATGGCGTACTTGACCCCGAAGGGGTCTCAGACAAGCCTTTAGCATATCATAACATAAGATAATATAAAAGTATGGAAAATTTAAAACTTCTTTTATCCATACAATTGAAAACTTTTCATAAAAATGCAAGCGGAAGCCTCTACTACACCTTTTGTCTCAAACCATCTATTAAACTCTTGAAAGAAAGTCTTGGGACGCATCCCATACAAAAGTCTAAAATATAAGGAAATGACATAAAGAAAATAATAGGTTTGTCCTCGAAACTATGAGGACTCACCAAAATCTTCAACTCTTCTTGCTCCTTAGAAACCTAGCCTCCAAAGGAACTCAATCTCTGAAACCTTACATTTAATTAGAATGTAGGCAAAGTATGCGTTAGTACAAAATGTACCAAGTATGATAGCTAGCACAACATCATAAGAGCATCTCAAAATGGATAGTCAACATAAGACATAAGCATAAGATATAATAACATAGTCATAGCATAATCTCCAACATAAGCATCATATAATCATAAGTCAACATAAGACATAGTTAATGAGCATAGGAGATACATCAAGTTCATGGCATGGTCTTTACTTAGACTTTCATATTTACATACTTCAACTTTTAGTCTTTCATATTACAAGAGAACTACTTCACAAGCCACCTCAAAGCATACTTGTGCAAGGCAAGAATAGCATCCCATAATACCATCCAAGCTAAGTACCTCTTTTTTGTCATTCTTGGGCATAGTCCACATTCATAGTCAAGACCTAGGTTTTTATGTCATAAGAGCACTATACTCCTAAGCAACCTCAAGGCACACTTGTGCAATGCATGAATGGCATCCCATTATACCACTCACACTAAGCATATCTTGAAGTCACTCTATTCATGCTTACTATTCATAGGTGTCATATTTGACCTACTTCATAAAGAAAAGGAACTACCATCTTAAGTCAATCATATCATGGAAGGCAACTATAGCAACAATCCAAGCTAAGCATACATCACATAAGAGGACACTTCATAAGTAGCTTCAAGTCATACTTATGCAATGTATGAATGGCATCCCATACTACCACTCACACTAAGTACTTCTCTAGGCTATCTTACTCAATGCTTATCATTATAGACTATCAAAGAATAGCACCCTACTAGGCTAGACCTAACTACCATGGAAAACACACTATCATGTAAACCAAGTTATACAAGGAAGAATACAAGTATTCCAACCTAGCTACCATGCAAACATCCAACATGATGCATGCTACTCTTAGTGAAGTATGAACCCTCAACCCTAAGTTACCTTTAGGAGAGTATGAATCCTCAATCATAAGCTACCATGAAATGGTCTTGGCCTAACCAAGTCATGCTACCATGAAGGCATTCTAACCCTTAGGAGAGTATAGGTCCTCAATCCTAGGCTACCATGCCTATACTAATGCAAGCTACCATGAAGAGCATCCCACAAATGCTAATTCAAGCTAACCTTAGGAGAGTATGATTCCTCAATCCCAAGCTACCATGAGAACTTCTAACTCATGCTACTTAAACAAGCTATACATGAAGGGATCATATGTCACAACTTCAAGCTATTCTATTCTAACATGCTTTGATTCATTTTAGGTGATTAACCTTTCAATCTAAAACCATTCTATGTGAGAAGACC
Organism: Solanum lignicaule; assembly: GCA_029582545.1. Lineage (NCBI taxonomy): Eukaryota > Viridiplantae > Streptophyta > Magnoliopsida > Solanales > Solanaceae > Solanum > Solanum lignicaule. Next base: position 5,689 of record JAJOOF010000341.1, on the reverse strand, counting down.
TTTCACATTCTATATATATGCATTCATATAGTTCTAGGTAGGTCATGTGGGTAAAAGCCTTCCACAACAACTCTATCTACTTGTATACCCATTTTATGTAAGTTATATCATCATATTAGACTTACTCTATAAGCCCTAGTGATCAACATTATGAATTCAAGCCCTACTTTCAAGCTTTACTCCACAATCATCATACTTGACTAGATCACAAGACATATTAGTCACAAGCCTTTGTCATAGGCAATTTTAAGCATAATTCATCATAAAGTCCCAAATTCAATCACTACAATTCATGATCTATCATACATTCATAAATCTAGTTCAATTCATGATTTCATATTCCTATTCTTGAACAAGTTCTATACATGATAACAATTCTAGAATATCTATCAAGAATCATCAATTTCTCTTCACAAGGCATAAACCTACATACTTTGATTTCTAGGGTTAACCATGGAATTCACATAAATTTACCATAATATCATGAATCAACACTAAATTAGCCATAAGTATTATCCAACCAATTGGAGTCATACCCAACTAAACCCACTCATTGGAAGAAACCCTAGCTTAGATTCGAATTCTTCTTCCCTAATTTGGGGAAATCTAGGGGACTCTATGGGTAGAATAACCCATAGATGAAAAGCTAAACATGCCTTTAATCAAAGCCCCACTAAGCTTGATTCTATGGAGGGATTTTGACCTAGTTTCCTCTTCTTCTTCTCCTTCTTCTTCTTCTTGGGTTTTCTAGAGAGAGAAATATTTGAAAGGAAGAACTTTGGGATCTTTTGGGGTTTTGGAATTAATGACTTAGTTAGGGTGGTAAATGACTTAAAATACTTTATATACGTGTATAAAATCCATATAAAATGACCCCCACTTAAATCTAATAAAAAGGGAATTTCCTATTTTGACCCTCATTTGGCAGCCATGGTGCCAGGCACCACGACTGGACTCACGAGCCGTGGTCAAGACCACGAGCCATGGTCCTGTTTGTGGTCCCTTGGGCAGTGGCTTTCCAATGAGTCTTGGCTTCCAAAAACACTAAGGCATGACCACGAGACCTCCCACGATTCATGGTCAAGACCACGTCCATGGTGATGGTCATGGTCTCTTAGGCAGTAGCTAGGCCCCAAGGCTTGACCTCCCACAAACCTAAGGGGTCTTCACGAGCCCCTTCATGGACCGTGGTCAAGACCACTGGTTGTGAAGGTGGTCGTGGTCCTTAGGCAGTCCTTGGCCAAGGTTGGGGCAGTCTTGGCCTTTGGCTTAGGCTTTGCCCCTTTGCCTTGGCGCTTGACCTTGCTACCCTCAACTTATCCCTAGATAGTCTTCTATACTATGGGTTCTAACACATACCTTAATGTTCAACCACTAAACCCCTCATTCTATGCAGTGGAAGTTTCATCTACGACTCTAACCCTCAACATCAAACTCTAGAACCCTAGCTTGAGGCTCTAGTTTGGTCTACTAGTTTTCGGGATATTACACTTGAACCATCCTTCTAAGAATCTTTTTTATATTCTTGTTGGCAGCTTCCACAGCTCCGTTGGCTTTTGGTCGATATGGAGTAGAATTGTGATGCACAATTTTGAATTGCTCACATACCTCCTTCATCAAATTGCTATTAAGGTTTGCAGCATTATCTGTGATGATAGTTCTTGGGATACCAAAATAACAAATGTCGTTTGAATGGACAAATCCACGACCGCCTTCTTAGTGACTACTTTGAAAGTGATTGCCTCCACCCATTTGGTAAGGTATCAATTGCGACCAAAATGAATCGATGTCCATTAGAAGCTTTTGGCTCAATTGGTCCGATGACATCCATTCCCCATGAAACAAAAGGCCAAGAAGCAGACATGGGGTGCAATTTTGAAGGAGGTAAATGAATTACATCACCATGAATTTGGCACTGATGACATTTTTGCACAAAGCGAAAGCAATCCCGTTCCATGGTAAGCCAGTAATATCCTGCTCTAAGTATCTTTTTTGCAAGGACAAATCCATTCATGTGTGGTCCACATACCTTAGTATGTACTTCATTCATGATATTCTTGGCTTCTTCAGCATTCTCATATCTTATCAAGTTCAGATCCAGGGTTCGTTTATAAAAAATTTCCCCGCTAAAAAAGAAACCACTAGCCAGACGTCTAATAGTTCTTTTTTGGCTTCCATTGACATGTTCAGGATGTTTCCCTGTATTTAAGAATTTCTTGATGTCTAGGTACCATGGCTCACCATCCGGTTCTGCTTCCACTGTGTTACAATATCCATGTTGGTACCGAACTTGAATCTCCTAGGGAGTAATGTAAGTGTTTCCAGGATATGGAAGCATTGAGGCCAAAGTAGCCAAGGCATCTGCCAATTCATTATGAAACCTGGGATGTATCTAAACTCAATGGACCTAAACCTTTTGCTAAGTTCTTCCATACATTGTTTGTATGGAAGAAGCTTAAGGTCTTAAGTTTTCCATTCGCCTTGAGCTTGCCGAATTAGCAAATCAGAATCTCCCAACACAATCAATTCTTGCACATCCAAATCTATATTCATATTTAGACCCATGATGCAAGCTTCATACTTTGTTTTGTTTTTTGTACAGAAGAAACAAAATTGAGTTGTTACAGGGTAATACTGCCCTATGAAGATATGAGAATTGCCCCAATCTATGTGCCTTTTGCGTTAATTGCTCCATCAAAGTATAATTATCAAGCATGATTTTCATCTGGATCTACTTCTTCAATTGAGTTAATATCTTTATCTAGAAAATATGTATCCAATGGTTCGTAATCGCCATCAACTAGATTCTCTGCAAAGTGGTCTGCCAAAGCCTGAGCTTCCATTATGGTTCGAGTGACATATTTAATGTCAAATTCAGTGTGCAAGATTTGTTATTTAGCGAGTCTAGCAGTTGGCATTGGCTTTTGAAATATGTATTTCACTCCCACTTGACGTAAACACAGGACTTAGGATCATCAGTGACCCCAAGCTAACCCTGAATGGGCATATCATAAGCATACTTAAACAACTGAACAAAAGTACTATGCGGAAGCTTACAACATAAGATAAACTGGATGATGGGGAATACCCAAATTAGATATGAATATATAAATACTGAACAAGAGTTAATAATATTGGGCTATAACTCAAAATACTAAGGTTGAATCTGTCTATGTCTGAAATAAGCCTCTAATTGACTAGAGATGCTGGGACATGCCCCCAGCTAACTCTAGCAAAACTGAAACTAAAATGAAAGACTGAATGTAAAAGAACATGTCTATCGTCCTCGAAGAATGAGGACTCACCTCTGATACTGCTGAATACGGATCGGGAACCGTTATACACGTGATCTGAATGATGAGGACCTGAACCTACATCACGAAATGATGTAGCGCAGAGTATGCATCAGTACTTGAAAAGTATTGAGCATGCAGGGTAGGATAAAGCTAAACCAAAAATATAACTAAACAAGGCATACTGAGCAATGACATGATCTGAACATGATGAATATACTGAAATATACTAAAAATGCACTAAACTGAATGCAATGACCAAGTACATAACATGTTGAAACTGAATACTGAAATATATTTGAAACATGGTCAAATACACTAAAGTCTGACTGTGGAATCTACTATTAACCGACATAAAACCATGTGAGCTAAACGTGGAGTCCGATGTATACGCCCCATCGAGAAGACCTAATATACCTTTTCATGGGTATAGAGGCATGACTTACGTCATCACTAAATCTGATGCCCACAGAGGGGACTAACAAACCTATGGGGGTATGTAGTTCTATGACTATGAGGATGATTAGCCCTAGTCCAACTCGGTGTTAAGCCTACTCCCAACTGGAAATGTGTACAATACAGCATAACTGAAACATACTGGATAGCTCAATATTCTGACATGCAAATCGGAGAATGCGACATTTAAATACTGACAATGAAACATTCTTAACTAGAGCATGTATATCTGTATAAACTGACCTAGCAAGTGTAATTCATGAACTAAAAGAATCTACACAACTAGGGTTATGAGTTTCATGCAAAGAACTAAGCAATGATTCCATTAAAACATGATAATCTGATAAGGAATATTCTAACAGCTGAATAACAACTACTATCTAAGGTTTTAGAAACCCTAGGTCTAAACATAATATAAAGAATCGAGAATCTGACTGAATTCTAGGGACCTAGTGGATGAAAAGAATCCACCAGTGAAATCCCACATACCTGGTGACAAATTTCACGAAGAAATCTTTTGATTTTGGGGTTGGAACTGAAGAAAACCTATTGCGTTCTTGGTAGGGTTTAGTCGTCTCTTTCGTTCTAAGTATCGATTGATTTTGGAGAAAAACCAATTAAGGAAGTATCTGATTAAGTTTCTAGGCCTAAACTAACCAAAACTACATAGTTTAGAGGTTAAACGACATAGTTTAGGTGTCCAACACATAGGGGAAAAGACCAAATAACCCCTGACTTAAAACCTGACGAGGCCAATGATGAGCCTGACGATGGACCGATAGCCCGTCCTGTCAGTCCGTCATTTATCATCTAGGAGCTGAAGGCTGGGGGTCTGAACCACGGACCGTGGTCCTACCTACGATCCGTAGGTCTTGCCGTTGGTCAACCCTTAGCTAAAATTTCTTGGGTTTCTAGGGAGGGAGTTGAGGTGGCCAACCACGAACCCCACCTATAGTCTGTGGGTCAACCTACGGTCCGTGGGTGGTCCCCGTTGGTGGCACCTACAACTTCTGAAATCTATAATTTGGTCTTTCTAGAATACAGGGTGTTACATTATCTCCCCCTTGGGAACATTCGTCCTCGAATGAAGTCTAAACTAGCTGATTGTGGAGGAAAAGAGTTGCATGTCCTACCACTAAGTACTAGAACTGATTTATGACTGAACTGAGTTCTAAGATCATGCAATACACTAAAAATGCAAGACTAACTGAAAGAACATGATATTGAGACCGTATATACACAAGAGTAAACTGAAAGACGGGAGAGGAAACTATTACCTCAAGCTGAAGTGAAATCGGAAGGGAAGAGATGAGGATACTTGGCCTTCATGGCTGCTTCTGATTCCCAAGTAGCTCCCTCTACAGACTGACTTCTCCACATAACCTTAATTGAAGCTACTTCTTTGTTTCTCAACCTACGAACCTGACGATCAAGAATTTCAACTGGCACCTCCTCATAAGTGAGACTATCCTTCAGAGCCACATTTTCTAGTGGTACTATTGATGTTGGATCACCCACACACTTCTTCAACAAGGAAATGTGAAAGACTGGATAGACTGTTGCTAGTTCTGCTGATAACTCTAACTCATAAGCCACTTTACCAACCCTTTTCAAGATCCTGTAAGGACCTCAATATATAGGACTGAGCTTCCCTTTCTTGCCAAATCTCATCACCCCCTTCATAGGTGATATTTTCAGGAAAACCCAATCATCAATTTCAAACTCTAAGTCCCTTCTCCTCACATTTGCATAGGACTTCTGATGACTCTGAGTTGTCTTAAGTCTATCCCTGATGAGCAGAACTTTTTCCATAGCTTCATGAACCGAATATTTCCCTATCAAGGTTGCTTTACCTACTTCAAACCAACCAACTAGAGATCTACATCTACACCCATTCAAGGCCTCATAAGGGGCCATCTGAATACTGGAATGGTAGCTAT
>JAJOOF010000338.1:0-49701 GCA_029582545.1 Solanum lignicaule | reverse complement strand
TCATGGATTGATAAACCTGACATTACTACAAAAGTAGGGGATTGAATTGCTAACCTTTCCGAAGATTTTTGATGATTTTTTTTTTATATTTGCCCTAGGTCATGCCCTTTCTCTTCTAAAAAAACATTGTTGGGTGATAATGAGTGACTTTGGGAGTTTTCCCTACATTTACAGTAACTTACACCACTATAGTGGCGCAAACCAACTACTTATCTGACAGCTCGATTTCTTGTATTTCACTTGTAACGATGGGATGTGTTGTTATACTATCATATATTAAAGAATATATTGCGATAGTATCAAAATTAGTTTGATTTATAAATTTTAAAATCCAACACATAATTTTATTATGTATTTAAAATACTCATACCAACCAGGTCTATATACATGGCTAAAACTTAATTATTATGTAGTTCATTAATTCAAGTAGAAGAAGGTATTAAGAGGGTTGAAAAGTAGATGTAAGTGTTGTTCAAATTTCAGATAGAAGATGAATTACCGCGCCTGCAAAGAAAGATAGAATATTACTCAACAAAGGTATAGTGACACAATTTCATTCTCTTTGAAGGAATTTAAAGTTAGCATCTTTCCAATGCACATATTATTTTCCTGTTTCTGTGAATAGGATTCATTCTATAATCTAAAACACCAAAACCATGTGGCTAGAAGATGAGCATAAAGTAAGTAATTCACTACATTCTAAAAAGGTATAAGCATGAATGTAGTTCTAAGAAACAAAAAAACAAAGATTTTTTTTTAAATACTACAAATTATATTATCATAAGTATATCTAAGATTAATTTTTTTTTTTATAAAAGAAGTGTATACATATGTCACGACCCAAAAATGGGTGTGGCGACACTCGTCTTATCGCACCAAGGTAAGTCAGCCTAAAATCCAAAACATGACGATAGAAATGCAAAAACTAAAATATCAATGACTTAAATGCAGATAACTTAGTCAACTAATAAATAACCCCAAAACCAGGCTGCCATGTGTACAAGTCACTAATGTAGTTCAACTGTATTGAAATAAATTATAAGTCTCAAATGTCTTTGTTTCTTAAGTAGACAAGAAAATGATAAAGGAACAAGAGTGGCCACTGAGAAGACAAAAAACTACCTCTCAAGTATCCATAGAAAAGCCTCGGACAATGCAGAGAATAAATATAATCATGCGGATTTGGGCTCGCAACCTACACAAGTGTAGAAGAAAGGAATGAGTACCAACAACATAGTACTCAACAAGCAAACCACTAAACACTAAGTAAATAAAAGCAGAATATAGGCACTCCTAATTGAATCTCCACAAACTACAACTTGCACAGAAATTAGCCCAACCTAACAGTCCACAAATCACAGAACACATAGTTCAATAGTATATATCATCTCAAAAAGTACATATTAATCACATTCAAGTATCAAGTACGTCAATCAATAATCTCATAAATATGATCACAACATCACAAATGGAAATGATATGCAATGCAATGATATGTTAAGTAAAGTGATGCATGTATTTCTATAATACATATCTACTGAAACTCAGTCTGGAATCCATGGGGGACTTCCTAGTCCACATATGCCACGTACAGGCGTATGGACCGATCTTAATTTAATCTCAATGAGTATGCCACAAAAGTATGGCTCGTGCCCTATTTCCACTTAATGTTTCCGCAATGGGCGTGTTGCCCAATCCTTATTACCTCTCATCCATATCATTACGCCAATGGTACATAATCAACACATATATGATAGTGCAATGATTTAATTGAGGATGATAATTAATTCAACACCAATACCCAACAATAATTAATCAAAGCATATCATAAAGTGAATATCTCATTTGGCCAATTTCCCACATCATAATCAAGTCACACAAATCAACAAGATTCTCATTTTAACCCAAGTTTTTTAGAAAGTTCACATCATTAATTTACCATACACAATTCTTACATGGATTCCTTCACTAATTCACATAACTCCCCAACACATACAACAAAGAAGTACAAGATTCTACATGCTTAACAAAGGTCTAGAAGTTCAATTGTCTCAAACAATCAAGCAATCACTCTAACACTTGAGCTTTCCTCTTATGAACGGTATCCAAATCAACACAATCTACACAAGCAAGTAAACATAATAATATTTTGGAACTAACAACACCTATATCAAGCGTTTTGGAATATGGGGTCAAATCGACCCAAAACCTGATTTTGAAAATGAAGGTTGTAAAGACTCGAAAGGTCATATTTGAAAATTTCTATAAAATTACAATTTTACCCCTACCATTATCTACCTTGAGTCACTTTTTATTGGATTTTGAAATTGATTTCAAGCATTGACTAAAAATTGTGAATTATAAAAGTTTTTAAATCCAAAAGGCTAAAGTTGTTAAGAAGTGATTTTGTTGTCTTTTGGAGTTTTGAGTCGCAGAATTAGATTCTATCAATTCCTTCTGCCCTGGAATATGGAATATGATCTAAGATAGTTGTTAGTTTTAGATTCAGGGTCTTTTCATGGATTTCTGGTCATAAGTTGAAAATTTGTGTAATTTTAGGGAAAAATTGACTTTGGTCAACATTCCGGGTTCAGATGCTCAGATTAGATTTCCATAGTTCTTTTGGATTTCGGGGATTAATTTAGGCTTAGAATAGGTCTTGGCTGAATTTTTAGAGGTCCCAAGCTTGATTTAGCCTTTTTAGGTGTAATGTTAGTTTCTTGTGACTTTCGCAAGTTTCGGGTCAAGGAGACCTTAGATTCATGTTTGGATGGTTCCATTAAGTTCAAAACACAGATTTTAATCCGGTTCATATATGATTTGTCTGTGCGGGGATCAGAACGAATCCCGAGGGTCGATTCTGAGAATTTTATGTTGGCTGATACATGCCACGCGTTCGTGAAGGGTTTTCACTTTAATGACCTTTTCTACGGCGAAATTTGGCTCACAAAAGCAAGACTAGACGTTTTGAGGGGTTTGCTTTAGTGAATTTTGCTTGAGCGGGCCTAGGTCGCTATTGCGAGATCAGAGGGGGTTTTGGCCTATCATTTCGGAGTTTTACCCCCTTTTACCCCATTTTGAGTTTGGAAAATCCTTAGAGGTGATTTTAAAGAGATTTTTCATGGTGAATCATTTGCATACCTCTTTGTAACCCTAAAACATCATTTCTCTTTGTTCATTTGTGGATTTTAATATCAAAAATAGGAATTTTGATTGACAAATGGCTAGGTTTTTCAAGAACATGAGTTCTAAAGTAAAATGGTGATTGCGAGCTGAATTTTACGCCTTTTCCAAAATATTTTTCATCAATGAGTTCAAAATATATTGAATAATGTTTTCAATTAAAGATTTTCGGGATTGGATTTTTTGAGTTGATTTGACCCAATTTTCAAAGTATATAGTATGCATATTGTTATTTCCAAAATATTATTGTGCTTACTTGATTAGATTACAATGTATAGATTCAGACATTGTTTGGAAAGGAAAGGCTCAAGTCGTGGATTGAGTTTTGATTGAATTGAGGTATGTGAACTTCTAAAAACCTTGTAAAACTTGTAGAATCTTGTATTTCCCTTTATTGCGTGTGTAGGGGAGTAATGGGAATGGGGTGGTGGGTTAAATTATTCCACTTGATTCATCTTAATGAATGAAATGGGCATAAATAAAAAAGGCAATGTGTTGATAGTTGTGCTTTGTGGATTGCCTTGTTGTGGACTCTAATTTGTTGATTGATAAATTAATTTAATGGCATCATTGTGGACTTAAATTGCTTGAATTTCTTGTCTCTTTCCTATGCTGTGAAATTACTTATTTACATTGACTTATGTGCACCATGATGAGATATGTGATTATCATGCTGAAGAGCAATGGTTCTAACAAGTGATACTATATAAAGCTGAAGAGAAATTGCTTCGGCTAGTGATATTGTGCCGAAGGAAAATGGTTCTGACAAGTGATACTATATAAAGCCAATTGGAAATACATTTGGCTAGTGATATTGTGCCAAAGGGAAATGGCTTCAGCAAGTGGTTCTATATAAATTCAAAGGAAAATGGTTCCAGCCGGTGATATTGTTCCCATGGGAAATGGTTCCGACAAGTGTTCAATTTTTGTGATTTGATGAACTTGATACTTGTGATTGATCTACTTAATACTTGTTGGTTGTTGAATTGTGATTGTTAAGCCTTGTGAACTGTGAATTGTAAAACTGTTAGGTTGGGTTAAATTGACATACTACAAAAGGAACCCAATTACCAACAAAAAAATTCATTGGTAAATTGATCAAATTGGTTGGCAAATTGAGTTACCAACCAAATGCCAACTTTTATTAATCCATTTCTAAAAGGCTCGTCAGTAAATATTACCAACTGATTTTAATTTGTTGGTAAACTTACCAACCAAAAATCAGTTGGTAAACACCCAAAGATGTTGTTACAAAATTTGAAACATGGCCCTGAAATTTCCGTTGGTAAATTCACCAACTAATTTTTGGTTAGTATATCGTCATTACCTTTACTAACGAATTGAAAAGGGGTTAGTAAATTTTTTTCTTCATTATTCGATTTCGTTGGTAATACGTTGCTAATTATAGTAACAAATGTCTGATAGTAAACTTTTTAAGATACATTGGTAATTGGTTGGCAATTTCAGTAACAGAAAATTTATGTTGGTAATTTACCAATAAATTTTAAATACTTTTTTTTTTGTTTCCCATCCGATGTCCGGTACCCACATTGGAGTTCGACTAAATTCGGATTCACGCCGGAAAGTTCCACATTGGGGGGTAAAGCGCTCCCTAACAAAGGCGACTCTGTACCCAAGGGGAATCGAACCCGAGACCTCTTTGTTAAGGATAAAAGAGTGTTGTCAATCTGTGTTTAAAAAAAAAACCACAATTACTGTTTTAAATAAACTTTGCAGAAACACGAAGTAACCTAAGTTTAATAAACCAGTAAGAATAGATGAACATAAATTAATTGACAAAACTAAAATTTGTAAAAACGTACCACAATCTGGAAAAAACAGAATCAGAAAAGATCAAGCCCACTGAATGCACAATATCCCTTTAAGGAAATTATTCCCCTCTAGTATCCGAGGTTTGATTTGGAATATGTCCTCCCAAGATAGAATGATCTCAATCACCAGTGTATTGATACCCAAAACTCTAGTGTTAGCGAACCACTCAACAGCACTAAAGTACACAAAGAAATTTTGTGCAGAAGAAATCAGAAAAATTCGTAAGTAATAAGTCTGAAGAATCAATGTATTTATATGCAAGAATAGTCACTTCCAACGGCGGGAAATTCAAATAAAACGGAAAAGATTTAAATAAAATGGGGTGCACGTGGATCCGAGTTGGGTCGGATTAATTAACTAATTAATTGAAACGCTTCGGTTAATTAACTAATTAAAACGTTGGCCATTTAATTTAATTAAATTAATTAAATAATTAATTAAAACAAACTTTGTCCAAAAAATTAATCTCTCGATCAATCATTTTCCAAAGCCAAAGCCGAAGCCTAGCCGAGCGAGCGACGACGGCGCGAGGGGGGTCAATCTTACCAACCCTTTTAAAAATTAATAGGAGTGTTTCTATATTTAAAATCTCCATTTTTTTCTTTCCACCACCGATGAGGGACAAATGCCTTTTCAATACAGCATAAGAGGACTTTTCAAGTTCTCAACTCTTCAAGTTCCCAACTTTTCAAGTTCCTCTCTTTTCATCTTACCTTCATTTCCCATTACTCTTGTACATACCCAACAATCCCCCACATTAATGTGGAATGGTTATAACATAAGGAATACACGGACGAGTGTGTACTTTACACGCAAGAATCCATTGCATCTGGATAAGTATGTTTCTCCTTGGACTTTCCGTAGTGAACATATGTCGCATATACTCGGTCAATCGGTAGATGCGATATCTTTGAACCGTCGAGCTTTGGTGTATACCTAGACAACCATATGTCACACATTTAACCCTTTACCATTTATGGTTCTTACGGTTGTGTTCATTTCAGCCATGAACACCTCTTGGTTTCATGAGTGTATAGAGAATAGGCTTTTGACAAAAAATTATCTTTGAAGCGACTTACACTTCACACTCACATAGGTGATTTCTAACCATGTCATCTCGTAGATACACTATTTGGACAAATCTGCCAAACTTAGCAAATCATTAAAAGCTTCAAGCTTTATTAACTCATTAACAAGCCTTAAAGTCTTAACCTTGTTCCTGAACATTGTCTTCATCATGAGAATGGATTGAGTTGATTGACAATGTCGAACCGTCAGTCACAACTTTGTTTTTCTCCTTGAATCTAGCTCTTAGGATCTCTAGTTTGCTAGATAGAGTTACCGCCATGCTGACTTGTCCTAAACCGTAAACCCATTCCCTTAGATGATCTTTCAACTGCCTCTCTCACTAGGCCTTTCGTTAGTGGATCTAACACATTATCGCTTGACTTCACATAGTCAATTGTGATAATTCCACTAGAGAGGAGTTGTCTTACGGTATTATGTCTCCATCGTATATGACGAGACTTCCCATTGTACATAATGCTCCTTGCCCTACCTATTGCTGCATGACTATCACAGTGTATGTAAATAGGTCCCACAGGTTTGGGCCAGAATGGAATATCCTCTAAGAAATTGCGGAGCCATTCAGCTTCTTCACTGGCCTTATCTAAGGCAATGAATTTAGATTCCATTGTGGAGCGAGCAATACATGTCTGTTTGGATGATTTCCAAGAGACTGCTCTTCCACCAAGTGCAAACACATAACCACTTGTGGATTTTACTTCATTTGACCCGGTGATCCAATTTGCATCACTATATCCTTCAATCATGGCAGGATACTTATTATAATGCAAAGCATAGTGTTGTGTATATTTCAAATAACCCAACACACGTTTCATTGCCATCCAGTGAGTTTGATTCGGATTACTAGTGAACCGACTCGGTTTGCTAATAGCATATGCTATATCTGGTCGCGCACAATTCATAATATACATCAAAGTTCCCAACACTCTGGCATATGCCACTTGAGAGTCACTTTCACCTACATTCTTTTGAAATGTAAAGCTTAAATCAATTGAAGTTTTGACAACATTGAAATTCAAGTACTTGAACTTATCCAATACTCTTTCAATATAATGACATTGAGATAAAGCTAGTCCCTGAGGAGTTTTGAGAATCCTAATCCCTAAGATCAAATCAGAAACTCCCAAGTCCTTCATATTGAACTTGCTGGACATCATGCGCTTAGTAGCATTTATATTGTCAATATCTTTACTCATTATTAACATGTCATCAACATACAAACAAACAATGACTTCATGATTCAGAACGTTTTTAATGTAAACACATTTATCACATTTGTTAATCATGAATCCATTTGCCAACAATGTTTGGTCAAATTTAGCATCCATTGTTTGGGTGCTTGTTTGAGCCCATAAAGCGACTTCACAAGTCTGCACACTTTCTCTTCTTTACCAGGAACCACAAACCCTTCAGGTTGTTCCATGTAAATTTCTTCCTCCAACTCTCCATTTAAGAAGGCTGTCTTTACATCCATTTGGTGGATTTTAAGATCATGCACTGCCACTAGTGCTATTAACATCCTAATTGATGTTATCCTTGTTACTGGAGAGTATGTATCAAAGTAGTCTAGACCTTCCTTTTGTCTATATCGTTTGACTAAAAGTCTAGCCTTATATTTGTCAATAGTCCCATCGGCTTTCATTTTCCTTTTAAAGATCCACTTTGATCCTAAAGGTTTATTTCCTGGAAGAAGATCAGCCAATTACCAAGTATGATTACTTAAAATTGATTCGATCTCACTATTGACTGCTTCTTTCCAATAGATTGACTCAGATGACGACATAGCTGCTTTAAATGTTGGAGGCTCATTTTCAAGCAAGAATGCCACAAAATCTGGTCCAAAAGAAGTGGATGTACGTTGGCGAGTACTACGCCTAGGATCCTTATTAGGTTGTGCATTTTCCTTTGATTCTTCCCGTGGTCATTTAGATCTTTCACTTGTCTACTCACATTCAGTTTTATACGGATAAATGTATTCAAAGAACTCAGCGTTATCTGACTCAATTACCGTATTCATATGAATTTCAGGATTATCAGATTTGTGAACCAAAAACCGGCAGGCCTTACTGTTCACAACATATCTAATAAATACACAATCCACTGTTTTGGGTCCAATTTCCACTCTCTTGGGTAAAGGAACTTCTACCTTGGTAAGACACACCACACTTTGAAATATTTCAAGTTGGGTTTCCTTCCTTTCCATAACTCATATGGAATTGATTGCGTTTTGCTACGGGGTACCCCATTGAGTATCTTGTTAGCCATAAGGATAGCTTCTCCCCGTAGATTTCTTGGTGAACCAGAACTGGTTATCAAGGCATTCATCATTTCCTTTAATGTTTTGTTCTTCCGTTCAACCAAACCATTTGACTACAGTGTATAGGGTGCAGTAGTTTGATGGATAATACCATATTCCAAACATATCTCAGCAAAAGGAGATTTGTATTCTCCAACCCTATCACTTCGAATCATTTTTATCTTTAGATGTAATTGATTTTCCTCTTCATTTTTGTATTGCTTAAATGTATCAATTGCTTCATCCTTACTATTAAGCAAATATACATAACAAAATCGAGTGCAATCGTCAATAAAAGTTATAAAATACTTTTTCCCACCACGAGATGGTGTCGACTTCATATCGCATATATCTGTGTGAATTAAGTCTAAAAGTTTTGAATTTCTTTCAACAGACTTATAAGGATATTTAACAAACATACTTTCCACACAAATTTCGCATTTCGATTTATCGTATTTAAAATCAGGCAATACTTCTAAAGTAACCAATTTTCGCAAGGCTTTGTAATTTACATGTCCCAAACGGGCATGCCATAAATCATTTCCTCAATAAGTAAACAGAAGCAGAATTCTTATTAATATTGTCAACAACCGTTACATTCAGTTCGAAAAGGCCCTCAGTGAGGTAGCCTTTTCCTAAGAACATCTCATTCTTACTTATTACAGCTTTATCACTAACTAGGACACACTTTAACCCATTTTTAACGAGCAGTGCAGCAGAAACTAAATTCTTCCCAATAGTAGGAACGTGCAGAACGTTGTTCAGAGTTAACACCTTGCCGGATGTCATCTTCAACATTACTTTCCCAGTTCCTGCAATACTTGTTGTTGCTATGTTTCCCAAGAACAAATCTTCATCAACCTCAGCAGGAGTGTATGTTGCAAAGGCTTCTTTCGCAGAGCAAATATGTCGAGTGGCACCTGAGTCGAGAAACCACTCCTTGGGATTTCCAACTAAGTTGCACTCCGAGATCATTGCACAGAGGTCATCTGCATCTTCCATCTCTTCCACGATGTTTGCTTGGGTTTTGCCTTTGCCTTTGTCTTTGTATTTGTCCTTTCTCGGAGCATGATAGTCAGAAGACTTATGACCAGCCTTACCACAATTGTAACAGTTGCCCTTGAAATTTTTCTTGGCCTGTTCTGACTTCTGTTCGTTGGACTTATTTCTCTTTTTCTTTTGTGTAGGAGATTCTTCAACAATATTAACTCCAATTACTGTTGAACTGTTACGAGATTTCTTTTTGGCGGTTTTGTTATCTTCCTCAATCTTGAGCCAAATCACAAGATCTTCAAGCTTTATTTCCTTACGTTTGTGCTTTAAATAATTCTTGAAGTCGTTCCACGAAGGAGGTAACTTCTCGATGATTGCAGCCACTAGATATGCTTCATTTACTACCATATCTTCAGTAATCAGATCATGGAAAATAAGTTGAAATTCCTGCACTTGTGATCCTACAGTTTTACTATCTGACATTTTATAGTCTAAAAGCTTTGCGACCACAAACTTTTTTCTTCTCAAGTGCATCCCACAATTCTTTCGAAGTTGTCATTGCACTATAGACATTATAAAAGTCATCCTCTAAAGCACTCAAAATGTAGCCCTTACATAGGAAGTCTGCCTGTTTCCATGCTTCAATAATATGAATTTTTCTCTGTCTGGCATTTTAGCAGCAGGCAGTGGAGTTACTTCATTGGTAAATTTTTGCAGACCAAGAGTGGTAAGCCAGAAAAAATACCCGTTTTTGCCATCCTTTAAAATTCACACCAGAGAATTTTCCCGGTTTCTTTGCTAGTGGTACAGCAATTCGGGTTGGTGCAGCAACAACCACCGTAACAATGTCATTAGCCATTTCAGAATCTGTAACAAACATAAATTGATACAAATGACTCAGTAAGCAATAACTTAAGTTGCAAACTTAACAAGAGTATAAAACCACGAAGGTTTTTCTCTCCACTAGTAACACAGATTAAAAAGTATAAAATAATTTCCTTAAGATTGTTGTCAATTTGTGTTTAAAAAAAAAACCAGAATTATTGATTTCAATAAACATTGCAGAAACACGAAGTAACCAAAGTTTAATAAACCAGTAAGAATAGATAAACACAAATTAATTGACAAAACTAAAATTTGTAAAACCGTACCACAATCTGGAAAAAATAGAATCAGAAAAGATCAAGCCCACTGAATGCACAGTGCCCACTGAATGCACAGTGTCCCCTTAAGAAAATTATTCCACTGTAGTATCCGATGTTTGATTTGGAATATGTCCTCCCAGGATATAATTATCTCAATCACTAGTGTATTGATACCCAAAACTCTGGTGTCAGCGAACCACTCAACAACAATAAAGTACACGAAGAAATTTTGTGCAGAAGAAGAAGAAGAAATCAGAAAAATTCATTAGGAATAAGTCTGAATAATCAATGTACTTATAAGCAAGAGGAACTGGTTCCGAAAGGTTGGAATACTTTCAGAATCCACACGGCTATTCATGAAAGTTTGCAACCTTTCAAACGGTCATGGCTGTTTCTGAAAGTTGCAACCTTTCAGAACAGTCACTTCCAACGGTGGGAAATTCAAATAAAACGAGAAAGATTTAAATAAAATGGGTCGCGCATGGATCCGAGTCGGGTCGGGTTAATTAACTAATTAATTGAAATGCTTCGGTTAATTAACTAATTAAAAAATTGGCCATTTAATTTAATTTAATTAATTAACAAACTTTATCCAAAAAATTAATCTCTCGATCATTTTCCAAAGACAAAGCAAAAGCCGAAGCCGAGCCGAGCGAGGGGGTCCCTCTTTCCAACCCTTTTAACAATTAATATGAGTGTTTCTATATTTAAACTCTCCTATTTTTCTTTCCACCACCGATGAGGGACAAATGCCTTTTCAATACAACATAAGAGGACTTTTCAAGTTCTCAACTCTTCAAGTTCACAACTTTTCAAGTTCCTCTCTTTTCATCTTCCCTCCATTTCCCATTACTCTTGCTACATACCCAACAAAGAGTACTTACCACTCCACCACAACCCTTGTTGGTAGTAAATTTTAAATACGTTAGTATGATTATTTGTTTTTATAATAAATTTACTAATTGATTGTTAGTTTGTTGGTAATATATCATTCAAGTTCAATGTTAGGTTAGTAATTGATGGACAATATGTTCAAAATATTATTAACTGAATGATTATTCAATAGTAAAATATTTATTAATTTATTGCATTTAAAAATCTAAGAGCACGAATATAAATCCAAAAAGATTAATATCAATTTTATAAATCATATTTGAATGAAACAATGCAAAACCTATGATAACAAGTTAAACTAATCTCAATATGACACATATCATTATATCATGATGTGTTTCTAAACGTATGTAGTGTACACGTTGACAATGTATCCAACTGACAAAACCAGCTTGAAGAATCCTATCTACTTGTTGCTGCATTTTGTGTCTCATTTTTTCTCAAATGTCATGCTTCCTCTCTTGTAAATAGGTATACAATACATTTTTCGCCTGAGCATCCAAATTACGATCTTGAAGATGAAGCCGAAAAGATGAAGCGGATAATGCACCAACATTTTCTTAGAAAATTGTCAAATAAACAAGATCGTAAGTTTGTGAAAAAAACTTGTTGGAGGATCATTGAATTACTTTGCAGGTTGACATGTTGATATGATCTTAGACTTTACAGTATTGCTCTAAGAAATAATCAAGAAATAGTCAGAGGCAACACATGTGATAAATAATATCTACCATCAACTAACCATGGGAGTTCATGACTTTTCTCAAGGAAATTTAATGTTAAAACATACTCTATCTAAGACACTACAACCCTTATATATAAAGAGCAAGCAAAGAGGTAGATTCCATATAATAGCTACTTTACAAGAATTTTCTTTTGATAGTCCATGATGATAAATTACTTTAAATTCTTAAGGTGCCCTTTTGATAACATAATTTGTATCAAAACTAATGATTAAGTTGTAAACTTTTGTAATATTCACTACCAACGAATTGTAGGAATACAAGTAATACTTACTCGAGTCTTTCTTGTCGTCGTTCTAAGAAGATCACATTCATCATAGTTCTATAATGTTTTAGCTTTGAACCTTTAACAGCGCTAATGAAATGTTAAACTGAGCACGTTTACCAAAATTATTGACCAAATCTAAATTTTGGCTACAACTTAAAAGTTAAAACGCCTAACAGCACAAAATGAATAAGAAAACCTCAAAATCCAAACCAACTATCCTATTAGACGAAAAATGACCTTCCAAAGCTAACCGCGTTGACGGAATTCTCATCTGAGCAAGTTTGCAAAAAATGTTAGGCAATTCCAAATTTTGGCCAAAAGTTAAAAGATAAAATGCCTAATGGGACAAACTAAATATGAAAACCTCAAAATCCAAACCAACCATCCAATTAGATGAAAAATGATCTTCGTTAGCTCTGACGAAATTCAAATTTGAGCATGTTTCCCAAAATAATTGACCTAATTCAAATTTTAGCCACAAGTTAAAAGTTAAAACGCTTAACGACACAAACTGAAAATAAAGGTCTCAAAACCCGAACCAACCATCCTATGAGACCAAAACTGAACTTATATGGCTAACCGCGGTGAAAAAATTTCAATTCGAGCACGATCACAAAAAATATTGACGAAAGTGAAATTTTGGCCAAAACATAAAAGTTAAAATGCCTAACGACACAAACTAAAAAGGAAGCCTCAAAACCCGAACCATCTATCTTATTACATCAAAAATGACATTTTGCAAATAACTGCACTGACGAAATTCTCATTTGAGCACGTTTATCAAATATATTGAACTAAGTTAAATTTTTGCCAAAATTTATAAGTTAAAACAGCTAACGGCACAAACTAAAAATGAAAGCCTCCAAACCCGAACCAACCATCCTATTAGATCAACAATGACCTATGGAGTTAATTACGCTGACGAAATTCTCATGTGAGCACGTTCACAAAAATATTGACCAAAGTCAAATTTTGGCCAATACATAAGATTTAAAACACCTAACGGCACAAACAAAAAATGGAAGCCTCAAAACTTGAACCAACCTTCATGTTAGATAAAAAATGACCTTTCGAAGCTAATGACACTTATAGAGTTCTAATATGAGCACGTTTACCAAAAATATTAACCAAAGTCAAGTTTTGGCTGAAATTTAAAAGTTAAAATGCCTAATGAAACAAACTGAATATGAAAGCCTCAACAAACTAGAATAAAAGAAATAAATGAGGGATCCTCCAGAAGCAAGGAGGCTCACCAAACAAATCTGGAGCTCGAATGGATCAACGAAGCAGTGGTTTATGATCCTACTTACCTGTATCTACATCATGAAAGATGTAGGCCAAATGGCGTCAGTACATGAAATGTACGAGCATGAAAGGGGAACACTGAACATAACCTTCAAGCTTGAACTGATAAAAAGGAAACATACTCATATCAACTCTACTCAACTCAACCTCGACTCATGGATACTCAACTCAATGCAACATAAAATGATGATAAAAATGCAGTTTATATAAATCATTTAAAACAATAGATAACAACTCAATATATTTGAAAATACAATAATAACTTAGTTTGTATGTAAAGATACAAAACAACTCTGTTTTGGGAGATTCTCTAACCAACAACCATCACTATAAGTGTCACGATCCAAGCCCACACCTCAGACGTGGCGGCACTCGAGAACCATTGCTGGTTCCCAAGCGAACCCTCATCCTGGTTGACTACATTAGGAAGACTAACTTAAGCATACAAAGCTTAAAACGTAATAAAATTCATGAAAACTATAAATACCAGCTTTAACTCAAAAGAAAACTCTAATATAAAAATAAATTATTCAACTCGCCCTAAAATAGGCAACTTAAGTCTTTAAAAGAATTGATAAAATAAATGAACAGACTTCTGAAAATCTAAAGTCTATTTATGAAGCCTCTAAATGACGAAGATGGAAGTCGGGATATGACCCACGACCTCCTAACAACTGATATAACAGAAAAGTAAATGAAATCCTCCGGAAGACAGGAGGCTCACCATAGCTAACACGAACTCCATGTGGTATCAATGAAACTCTTGTTGATGACCCTGAATACTTGTATCTGCATCATGAAAGGATGCAGGCCAAATGGCTCAGTACGTGGAATGTACGAGCATGTAAGGGGAATTCTAAAGCATAACATAAGCTTGAACTTGATAAAAAAGAAACATACTTACCTCTTCTCAACTCACTCAATTGAACTCAACTCAAAGAAACATGGTTCAATTAAACTCAAGGAATATTCAAGGGTACTCAAACTACTCAAACATACTCAACTTAGAAGTACTCATAGATAAGATACTTAACTCAACAATAAGGTTCCCAACTCATTGAAACTCAACAATAACATACTCTACACAATGAAACACATATCAACTCAAGATACTCAGCTCAAGAATACTCAACTTGAAATACTCAACTTATGATACTTAAGGATAAAACAATAGTAAAAGATGCAATATATCTGGAAAGTTGTAAAACTGTAGATAGCAACTCAATGTATTGAAAAATACAATAATACTGAGTGTGTATATAAAATAAAATATAACTCTATGGGAGTTTCTCTAATCGAAAACCATCACTATGAGCCTAAGTGATGACACATCGTCTTGCCAACGCTGCCAGAACTGTCATATACTTTGTCATCATATAGAACGCCTTAACTAAGTAGATCCACTAGTATATGCTAAAAAGCACTTAAGGAATCATCTAAAAAGTATATGAGCTCAAAGGCTTGCTTGAAATTACTCTTAACTCTCTCTTGAATGTGAATTATCAATTCAAGAGTTATGGTTCATGATATGAGGGATCTAGGTGATAGTGTTGACTCATAAATACATTCTCCTCTATCTCGTGCTCACTTACTTGAGTCGTGAAAGAAGTTATTATAAATTGTAGAAAACTCCTCAAAAGGACTCTCTCAAATGTCCAGAAGAACTCTCAACACTTAACTCTAAACTTTACTTTGAATTTGAATTATTAATTCTAGGTTATGACTCATGTTATGAATGTTTTCTAAGTGTTTGGAAGTAGTTTAAAGTGTTTAGAATCAAAAGGGGTGAAGATACACTTCAAAGGAGCTCAAACGGGACAATCGATGGAATAGGAGTGGGGGAAGGCGACCCTAGCGCATTCCGGGCGTGGGGCGCCAGCCCCAAACTTTAGAGGCTGCTTATGGGCGCACTGCAGGGGCTCTGCCCCAGCCCTTTGGGTGCATATGGGGCACGCCGACCTAGCATCTCCCCAGGCCAAGTTGAAGAATTTCACCTCTCATTTTCTGATCCTAAATCGCTTTTAATCGATTTCTTGTCTCAAGATTTCCAAATATTAAATTACCTAACCTAAGTACACACTAATCCACTTAAAACAATCACTGTCATCTCAAGAAATCATCAAAACCCCAGCAAAACAAGATTTAGAATGAACTTTAAGAACACCTATCAGGAACTTAAATCCTTCAACTTTTGCGAGTGAAATTACGCTGGTAATAACATGTTTGCCGTGTGGGTGAACAAACCCAACACTATGGAATTTTACATACCTCTTAGGGATTAAACCCATGGAAAAAATCCGCAACACTACGCAGGAATCTCAACGACCGCATGATCCTCTCCTCTTTTCTCCTCTATTCTCGTCTTTTCTCTTCTTTTCTATTCTTGAACTCTCAACTAAAACCCTAGGAGTATAATAGAATTATAAAACTGAACCTAATCAGATTAGCCCCCTAAAACATTAATAAAAATGAATCAAATTTGATTGGGTAAGGAAAAGACCAAAATACCCTTCTAAATTCCGGTTTTGACCTTCCTTATCTAGACAACCCAACTTCGAATGGACGTATCTCCCTCATACGAACTCAAAACTGAGCAAACTCGATGGGTTTGGTAAGATAATTCAGAGATATTTTATACGGTATCTGGTAGCACACCTAACTTTTTTTGAGCTAGGAGTTATAGTCGTTGAAGTCGACCCAAAATTCATACTTAAGCATAACTTGCAAAATTTCAGATTTTGCTATTTCCAATTTAGTTATTTTTTGGAACTCAAGGTGCTACATCTAGTGACCTGACCTTAATACTTAATAAATTTTAAATTCCTTGGTAAAATCCTACTCACAACGATGGATGGTTCGAGTCTTAGTTAAATTTTTTTTATGTGGTGTTACAATGAGTTATGTGATGGTACATTGCCTCGCCCATGCTGCCAGAAGTGTCATATACCTTTTCGGGGTATAGAACTTCTCAACTAAGTGGATCTACTAATCTATGCTTAAAAGCAATAAGGAATCATATAAAAAGTATACCCTTTCTACCCCTATTGGCTACATGGTTTATGAGGACTTTGAGTTATCTGAACTCATGCCCATATCGTAGCTCAATACCACTCCTAAAATACAACTTAGCTCATATATTTAAAAAAAATTCCTCATCCTCAACTTTTAGATTATTACTCAAACGATTTTTCTTAAAATATATAGGACTCAAAACTCCTCATGAACTCCTTTGGAAATCGGTCAAGAATTCAAATCATTGAACCTCCAGAATGAAGTTACAGATGAATTTACATGATTGGCGTGTGGTTGAACTAACCTAACGCTATGAAAGCTTACATATCTCCATCTGGCATAATGAAATATATCTCGGTAGAATTGAACAATTTACTCATCAGTAAGTGGTAATAAGAACTTTAATGAACAGTAAACTCATTTGACAACATTAACTGACACGAGTTTTATTTTAAGTGCAAGAAAAATAAGAGCAGAAGATCAAAATATAAGAGAAAACTTCTCTATTTATACTTAACAAAGGAAAGTAGAACGAATGATTCTTCTCTCTTATCAGAAATATTACAACACTTCGAAAAAGTTAACCCTTTAAATAACTCATAACCACCCTTCAATATGAAAATATGCTATTCAAATTGTATTTTTGAAGAAAAACTACTTTATTTCTCATTTGCACTTTTTAATATCCAACACTAATCACCTCATCAAGTTTAGCAATCCCTTGTGAACTTTTGTCACAGGTCTATAACAATCTTCCCAAAATGTCACAACCTTTCAAAAAAATAGCAACCCTTAAGAAAAGTGTCAACTTTTCATAAAAGTCACAACTCTTCCTTTTCTATTCACACCTTTCAAAATTCAACGACACATCTAACCAAGATCATATATGAGACGAATCACACCACATGTATCAAAAGTTAACATTCATAAATCTGATTTCCTTAATCAACAAAAATGAAATAGTAGTTGGTAGACTGGACCACGAATCCAAAGGTAATATTGGTAACAACAATTTTACTTGACAACAAAAATAAGCGATTAGTTATTGATACAATCATTCCTCTGCATTTTTTACACTACTTGTCCTTGCGAATAAAATCATGGTTGATCGTTATCGTTTGTACCTGATTATCCTTCCTTTGATTTCTTCCCCGATATTATAACATCCGGTAAGATGAAATAACTATGAAGCGGCTTAAAAATAAAAAATAGTCATTTTTGGAAAGAATTTAAAATTTTGCAAATTTGGCTAAGTGTGAAAAAAATGAATTTTTGGCCAAATTTGAGCAGTCATAACTTCCAACTCAGGATAAGTTAGGAGTAGTTCCAGTTATGGTTGTGAAGCTTTGGGAATGATCTTTCCAACGCCGCCAATTTTGATCAATTCCGAGTTCGTATGAGCGAGTTATGCCCTTTAGAAGTTGGGCTGTTGGCAGGGAAATCTGTCCGGAAAATTAAGGGCATTTTGGTCTCTTCCCTAGCTATTTCTTTTGAGGTTATATTGTTGAGTTAGGCTAATACTTGGATCACTTTTGTTCCATTTTAAGAGAGTGAAAGCTAGGGCTTGAGAGTGAAGAAGAGAAGAAGGAGAAGAAGAAGAGAAGATCGAGGAGATCACCAAGTTTCCGTCAAGATCATCGTCGATTTTTCGTCGGGGGTGATCCCTATCAAGGTATGTGAGTTCTTTGTGTGGGTTGATCCTCCCCCCACACACCAAGCACATTTTTATTATTGAGAAAGGATTGATTGAGTTGTTGAAGTTGATAGTTGTATTGTTTGGTTGTGTTGTTGATTTTGTTGTTGAAGTCCCTTGTGATTTGGGACATGTTTCCGGTTGGTTTTTGAGTTGTATTCTATTGCATGTTGAGGAGATTGATGATCCTAAGTGTTGGGGCTGGAAACCTTAGTGTTTAGAAGGTTTTGAGTTGAAGAGAAGGAGGAGAAAAGTCGAAATTTTTGGGAAAAAGGGCTGTGGCATCGCGCCTGCCAGCGTGCCCCAAGAGGGGTTTTGAATTTTACCCCTTGGGGGGGCGCGCCACTCAGAGCGCCAGCAGGTGCCCTGTGAGCTTCGAGGGCTGGCGCTCCGCGCCTTGCAGAGCGCCAAGGACGCCATGTTCTCCCTTTCTTTCCACACTTTCTCATGCATATTCCTAGGTATTATACCTATGTTTCTAGGTTGTTTCCAACACTTTAAGTTACGTTTAAATGTCATGAATTCATCCGTAAATGTGTGATCATACACCTTAAATCCATAATCCAATTCAAGTCGAGTTAGTATCAAACTTAAAGGGAAGTTAGAGTCAAGTCAAGCAAAGTTAAGAAGTAAGTCCAAGCAAGTCTTTAAAGCTTTTGAAGAGTCGTTATTGAACGTCATAACGTCGTTTCAAGTTTCCAGTCGAGAAAAGGGTATAGAGTTTCATGTCAAATAAAAGAGTATCAAGTCTCAAGTTGAGTTAAGAGTTTCAAGTCAAGTCAAAAGGAAAGAGTTTCAAGTAAAGTAAGGAGTAAAGAGTCGAGTCCATTTCTCCAAAGTTAGTAGGGAACTATGTACTTGCCAAAGAAGTTCTAAATGTTTTTGCATTTAAGTAAGAAAGGAACCATGTTTTTTCCAAAAGAGCCTTTGGGCTAAGTTTTGAGTAATTATCTCAATTGAACAAAGATGTGTTTAAAGCACTTATGAGCCAAAGTATTTTGGGAGTAGTATTGAGCATCGAATTGGGGACACGAGTTTACATTTACTCAACTCTCCATAAGAACCATGCGCCATCATGGGACTTGACGTATCATTCCTTTTAGATGATCACGTAAGATTAGGCTAGTGGATCCACTAAGCAAAAGTAAGGTCCTATATCACGGCAAGGTATAGGATGGTCCTCGGGCAACGTGAGGTAAGACGTTATATCATCACTAGGGCTCATAGTGGTGGTTGTCGGTTAAAGAACCTCCCACAAAAGCTATATTACTTCTATATAAGTAAAGTTGAGTTTGTTATGGTTTTATCCTTAACGATCTAAGATGTTTACATTGTTTTACAAGCTTTATATGTCTTGCATATGTCTTATTGCCTTACTTTGAGTCCAGTTATTTATATGAGTCGTTCAAAGTCAAGGTAAGTGATCTCTTGTTCTCCTTTCAAGCTTAAGTTGTGGTTTAGCTTTTCCAGCTCGCATACTCGTACATTCCATGTACTGATGCCAGTTGGCCTGCATCGTCTTATTATGCAGACACAGGCACCCAGGATTAGCATCCAGCACGTCGTTGATCCAGTTGAGCATTCCAAAGTCAGTGGTGAGCCTTCTTACGTCCGGAGGACTTGGTTATTTTGATTATCATAGTTTTGTTCTACTAGCATGTTGTGGGGTCTGTCCCAACATCTATCTCAGTACTTTAGAGGCTTCATAGACAGACAGTCAGTCAGTTAGTTAGTTTTGAGTCTCTCATCCATATATATGTATATATATGTAATTATTCTATTTTGAGACTTGAGTTGCCTTTTGGGCCCGAATTTTTATCAGTTAAGTTGTTTATGTCTTTGCATGGCATTGAGTTATTCTATTGAGTCGGGTTTCCGCTGAGTTAAGAAAGCCAGGCCAAGGGTTCGCTTGGGGCCAGCAATGGTCTCCGAGTGCCGGTCCCGCCCAGGGTGTCGGCTCGGGGCGTGACAAACTTGGTATCAGAGCACAGAGTTCAAGAGTCCTAGGGAGTCTATGAAGCCATGTCTGTAGAGTCCTAGTTATCGGTGTGAAACATGCCACATCTATAATTGGGAGGCTAGAACATATAGGAAGATTTCTCACTTCTTTCGCACTCATCTCGTGCGTTAGAGTTTATCTCTAAAGAGTTTCTTTCTAATCCGTGTTTGCGTGTGTTTTCAGATAGTCATGCCTCCACGAAGAGTTGGTAGAGGGCGTCTTTCTAGACGTTATGTTGATGAGCAAGAGTTACCCTGTGCACCTGGAGTGCAAGATCAAGGGGAAGTTTCTAATGCCGAGTTCAGAGAGGCATTTAGGATGTTGAGTCAAGCTGTAGCTAATCAGATGGGACAGTAAAGGGGAGCTCGACATGAATGAGCTGACATTTCAAGGATCCGTGAGTTCTTGGGGATGAACCCTCCGAGTTTCATGGGATCAAGTACTACTGAGGATCCAGAGAACTTCATTGAGGAGTTGAAGAGGATTTTTGATGTAATGCATGTGGCAGACACTAAGCGGGTTGAACTAGCTGCATATCAGCTAAAGGATGTTGCTAGAACATGGTTTGACCAGTGGAAAGGGGGCAAAGCTGAGAATGCACCACCGGCGAGTTGGGCCCTTTTTGAGAAAGCTTTCTTGGGGCATTTCTTTCCTCGAGAATTGAGAGAGGCCAAGGTACGTGAGTTCCTTACACTTAAGCAGGAGTCTTTGAGCGTTCATGAGTACAGTTTGAAGTTCACACAACTATCCCGCTATGCTCTAGAGATGGTTGCGGATATGAGGAACAGGATAAGCTTATTTGTTGCTGGGCTGTCTCGGTTGTCGAGTAAGGAGGGTAGGGCTGCAATGCTTATCGGGGACATGGACATATCAAGGTTGATGGTCTATGTGAAGCAGGTTGAGGAAGAGAAGTTGAGGGACAAAGAAGAGTTTAGAAATAAGAAAGCTAGGACCGGTAACGAGTCCGGGCAGCAGAAAGGAAATTCAAACCGTTCATCCTTTCAGCAGAGGCAAAAGGGACCTGCTCCATCATCTTCTAGAGCACATGCACCTAGATACATAGGGGAATTTAATGGCCAGAATTCGAAGGACTTCAAGGCTAGACCAGCACAGTCTTCAGGTAGTGTGGCACAAAGAGGCAGTTCGTTTCCTACATGTGCTAGGTGTGGTAGAACCCACTCGGGCATATGTCGTAATGGCCAGACAGGATGTCTTAAGTGTGGGCAAGAGGGTCACTTCGTGAAGGAGTGCCCTAAGAATAATCAAGGTAGTTGAGGTTTGGGTAGTAGGACCCAATCTTCATCAGTTGCTCCCCCTGACAGGACGGCACCTAAAGGAGCTACTTCTAGTACCGGTGGAGGAGCAAATCGCCTTTATGCTATCACCAGTCGCCATGAGCAAGAGAACTCTCCAAATGTTGTCACTGGTATGAACAAAGTCTTTGCTTTTGATGTATATGCGTTGTTAGATCCAGGAGCAAATTTATCTTTTCTAACTCCTTATGTTGCAAATAAGTTTGATGTTCTTCCTGAAAGAGTTTATCGTGATTGTCCTGTTTCTATCAATCACAAGAGCACCATGGTTGATTTGATTGAGTTAGACATGGTAGATTTCGATGTCATTCTAGGTATGGATTGGCTTCATGCTTGTTATGCATCGATAGATTGTAGAACTCGAGTGGTCAAGTTTCAGTTTCCGAGTGAGCCAGTCTTAGAGTGGAGTAGTAGTTCAGCAGTGCCTAAGGGTCATTTTATTTCGTACCTTAAGGTAAGAAAGTTAGTTTCAAAGGGCTGTATCTATCACTTAGTCCGAGTTAATGACTCTAGTGTCGAGATACCTCATTTTCAGTCAGTTCCTATAGTAAGAGAGTTTCTAGAAGTTTTTCCTGATGATCTACCCTGAATTCCTCCTGAGAGAGAAATAGATTTCGGTATAGATCTCATTCCAGATACTTGTCCTATCTCTATTCCGCCTTATAGAATGGCACCAGCAGAGTTGAAAGAGTTGAAAGAGCAGCTGAAAGATCTTCTAGAGAAGGGTTTCATTCGACCGAGTGTATCACCTTGGGGTGCTCCGGTCTTGTTTGTGAGAAAGAAAGATGGTTCCCTTAGGATGTGTATAGATTACCGCCAGTTGAATAAGGTTACCATTAAGAATAAGTACCTTCTACCGAGGATTGATGATCTTTTCGATCATCTTCAGGGTGCCAGTTGCTTTTCAAAGATTGATCTCAGATCAGGATATCATCAATTAAGAGTAAGGGAATGTGATATTCCAAAGACATCTTTCAGGACTAGATATGGTCACTATGAGTTTTTGGTCATGTCCTTTGGTTTGACCAATGCACCGACAGCTTTCATGGACTTGATGAATAGAGTCTTCAAACCTTATTTAGATATGTTTGTTATTGTCTTTATTGATGACATACTAGTCAATTCAAGGAACGAAGAAGATCATGCTAACCATCTCAGAATAGTTCTTCAGACTTTAAAGGATAAGGAGTTCTATGCCAAGTTCTCTAAGTGTGAATTTTGGCTTAATTCTGTGGCATTCCTAGGCCACATTGTGTTCGATGATGGAATTAAAGTTGATACTCAGAAAATTGAGGCAGTGCAGAATTGGCCTAGACCCACATCTGCAACTGAAATTAGGAGTTTCTTGGGTTTAGCTGGTTATTAGAGAAGTTTTGTAGAGGGGTTCTCATCTATTGCATCTCCTTTGACAAAGTTGACTCAGAAGGCAGTAAAATTTCAATGGTCTGAAGCTTGTGAGAAAAGCTTTCAGGAATTGAAAAAGAGATTGATTACAGCTCCAGTGTTGACGTTACCAGAAGGTACTCAAGATTTTGTGGTGTATTGTGATGCATCTAGAGTTGGGTTGGGTTGTGTCTTAATGCAGAATGGCAAGGTTATAGCTTATGCCTCCAGGCAGTTGAAGGTTCATGAGAAGAATTACCCAACCCATGACTTAGAGTTGGCTGCTGTAGTGTTCGCTTTGAAGATTTGGCGTCATTACTTGTATGGTGTGCATGTTGATATATTTACTGATCACAATAGCTTTCAATATGTGCTTACTCAGAGAGAGCTTAATCTCAGACAGAGGAGGTGGTTAGAATTACTTAAGGATTATGACCTGAGTATTCTTTACCACCCAGGTAAGGCTAATTTTGTTGCTGATTCTTTGAGTAGGTTTTCTATGGGTAGCACCGCCCACACTGAAGAAGGAAGGATAGAGTTAGCAAAAGATGTACACATACTGGCATGCCTGGGAGTCAGACTTACAGATTCCGCAGAAGGAGGATTAGCGGTAGGGAACGGGGCCGAGTCATCACTAGTGTCAGAAGTAAAAGAGAAGTAAGATCAAGATCCCATCTTACTTGAGTTGAAGGCAAATGTTCATAAGCAAAGAGTACTAGCTTTTGAACAAGGGGGAGATGGCGTTTTGAGATATCAAGGTAGATTGTGTGTACCTATGGTAGATGGACTTCAAGAAAAGATTTTGGAACAAGCTCATAGTTCTAGATATTCCATTCATCCGGGTTCCACGAAGATGTATCGTGACTTGAGAGAAGTCTATTGTTGGAATGGCATGAAGAAGGGCATTGCAAAGTTTGTTGCAAAGTGTCCGAATTGCCAACAAGTGAAAGTCGAGCACCAAAAGCCCGGTGGTTTAGCCCAGATGATAGAACTTCCGGAATGGAAGTGGGAGATGATCAATATGGATTTCATCACAGGGTTGCCAAGGTCCCGCAGACAACATGATTCTATTTGGGTGATTGTCGACAGAGTGACAAAGTCAGCTCATTTTCAACCGGTAAAGACTACCCTTTCAGCAGAAGATTATGCCAAGTTTTATATTCAAGAAATAGTAAGACTTCATGGAGTGCCAATATCCATTATTTCAGATAGAGGTGCACAGTTTACTGCACAGTTCTGGAAATCTTTTCAGAAAGGCTTGGGTTCAAAGGGAACTTAAGTACTGCATTTCATCCTCAGACTGATGGGCAAGCAGAGCGCACTATTCAGACTTTAGAAGATATGTTGAGAGCTTGTGTGATTGATTTCAAAGGCAATTGGGATGATCACCTACCTCTCATTGAGTTTGCCTACAATAACAGTTATCACTCTACCATCCAGATGGCTCTATATGAAGCTCTATATGGGAGAGGATGTAGATCTCCTATTTGATGGTTCGAAGTTGGTGAAGCACAATTGATAGGACCAGATTTAGTACACCAAGCTATGGAGAAGGTGAAAGTGATTCAAGAGAGGTTGAAAATAGCACAGAGTCGCCAGAAGTCCTACACTGATGTTAGCAGAAGGGCATTAGTGTTTGAAGTAGAAGATTGGGTATATTTGAAGGTTTCACCCATGAAGGGGGTTATGAGGTTTGGTAAGAAGGGGAAACTTAGTCCCCGATATATTGGACCTTACCGCATAGCCAAGAGAATTGGCAATGTTGCTTATGAGTTGGAGTTACCACAGGAACTAGAAGCGGTTCATCCAGTATTTCACATCTCCATGTTAAAGAAGTGCATAGGCGATCGTTCATTTATCCTACCGACTGAAAGTATTAAGATCAAGGATAAATTATCTTATGAGGAGATTCCTGTTCAGATTTTAGTTTGTCAAGTTCGTAGGTTGAGAACGAAAGATGTAGCCTCAGTCAAGGTCCTATGGAGGAACCAATTTGTTGAGGAAGCTACTTGGGAAGCCGAAGAAGACATGAAGAAGAGATATCCACATCTCTTTGAATCCGAAGGAAATGCAGATTAAGGTATTAATTTCCTTCTTAGTGCTCTTTTAATTATAATGAGCATGTTGTGGTTGTTGTGGTGTTTGTATAGTTGCTTGTTGGGTGTTTGAGTCGTTGTTGCAGCCTTAGCCTTGTAAGAGTAACCTCATTCGAGGACGAATGTTCCCAAGTGGGAGATATTGTAACATCCGGTAAGATGAAATAACTATGAAGCGGCTTAAAAATCGAAAATAGTCATTTTTGGAAAGAATTTAAAATTTTGGAAATTTGGCTAAGTGTGAAAAAAATGAATTTTTGGCAAACTTTGAGCAGTCATAACTTCTAGATCAGGATGATTTAGGAGTAGTTCCAATTATGGTTGTGAAGCTTTTGGAATGATCTTTCCAACACCGCCGAGTTTGCTCAATTCCGAGTTCGTATAAGTGAGTTATGCCCTTTAGAAGGTGGGCTGTTGGCAGGGAAATCTGTCCGGAAAATTAAGGGCATTTTGGTCTTTTCCCTAGCTATTTCTTTTAAGGTATTATTGTTGAGTTAGGCTGATACTTGGATCACTTTGTTCCATTTTAAGAGAGTGAAAGCTAGGGCTTGAGAGTGAAGAAGAGAAGAAGGAGAAGAAGAAGAGAAGATCGAGGAGATCAACAAGTTTCCGTCAAGATCATCGTGGATTTTTCGTTGGGGGTGATCCCTATCAAGGTATGCGAGTTCTTTGTGTGGGTTGATCCTTTCCCCCACACACCAAGCTCATTTTTATTATTGAGAAAGGATTGATTGAGTTGTTGAAGTTGATAGTTGTATTATTTGGTTGTGTTGTTCATTTTGTTGTTGAAGTCCCCTGTGATTTGGGACATGTTTCCAGTTGGTTTTTGAGTTGTATTCTATTGTGTGTTGAGGAGATTGATGATCCTAAGTGTTGGGGCTGGAAACCTTAGTGTTTAGAAGGTTTTGAGTTGAAGAGAAGGAGCAGAAAAGTCGAAATTTTTGGGAAAAAGGGCTGGGGCATCGCTCCTGCCAGCGCGCCCCAAGAGGGGTTCTGAATTTTACCCCTTGCGGTGGTGCGCCACTTAGAGCGCCAGCAGGTGCCCTATGAGCTTCGAGGGCTGGCGCTCCATGCCTTGCAGAGCGCCAAGGACGCCATGTTCTCCCTTTCTTTCCACACTTTCTCATGCATGTTCCTAGGTATTATACCTATGTTTCTAGGTTGTTTCCAACACTTTAAGTTACGTTTCAATGTCATGAATTCATCCGTAAACGTGTGATCATACACCTTGAATCCATAATCCAATTCAAGTCGAGTTAGTATCAAAGTTAAAGGGAAGTTAGAGTCAAGTCAAACAAAGTTAAGAAGTAAGTCCAAGCAAGTCTTTAAAGCTTTTCAAGAGTCGTTAATGAACGTCTTAACGTCATTTCAAGTTTCAAGTCAAGAAAAAGGTATAGAGTTTCAAGTCAAATAAAACAGTATCAAGTCTCAAGTTGAGTAAAGAGTTTCAAGTCAAGTCAAAAGTAAAGAGTTTCAAGTAAAGTAAGGAGTAAAGAGTCGAGTCCATTTCTCCAAAGTTATTAGGGAACTATGTACTTGCCAAAGAAGTTCTAAATGTTTTTGCATTTAAGTAAGAAAGGAACCATGTTTTTTCCAAAAGAGCCTTTGGGCTAATTTTTATGTAATTATCTCAATTAAAGAAAGATGTGTTTAAAGCACTTATGAGCCAAAGTTTTTTGGGAGTAGTATTGTGCTCCGAATTGGGGACACGAGTTTACATTTACTCAACTCTCCATGAGAACCATGCGCCATCATGGGACTTGACGTATCATTCTTTTTAGATGATCACGTAAGATTAGGCTAGTGGATCCACTAAGCAAAAGTAAGGTCCTATATCACGGCAAGGTATAGGATGGTCCTCGGGCAACGTGAGGTAAGACGTTGTATCATCACTAGGGCTCATAGTGGTGGTTGTCGGTTAAAGAACCTCCCACAAAAGCTATATTACTTATATATAAGTAAAGTTGAGTTTGTTATCATTTTATCCTTAACGAACTAAGATGTTTACATTGTTTTACAAGCTTTATATGTCTTGCATATGTCTTATTGCCTTACTTTGAGTCCAGTTATTTATATGAGTCGTTCAAAGTCAAGGTAAGTGATCTCTTGTTCTCCTTTCAAGCTTAAGTTGTGGTTTAGCTTTTCCAGCTCGCATACTCGTACATTCCATGTACTGATGCCAGTTGGCCTACATCGTCTTATGATGCAGACACAGGCACCCAGGATCAGCATCCAGCACACCGTTGATCCAGTTGAGCATTCCAAAGTCAGTGGTGAGCCTCCTTGCGTCCGTAGGACTCGGTTATTTTGATTATCTTAGTTTTGTTCTAGTAGGATGTTGTGGGGTCTGTCCCAACATCCATCTTAGTACTTTAGAGGCTTCATAGACAGACAGACAGTCAGTCAGTCAGTTTTGAGTCTCTCATCCATGTATATGTATATATTTGTAATTATTATATTTTGAGACTCGAGTTGCCTTTTGGGCCTGAATTTTTATCAGTTAAGTTGTTTATGTCTTTGCATGGCATTGAGTTACTCTATTGAGTCGGGTTTCCGCTGAGTTAAGAAAGTCTGGCCAAGGGTTCGCTTGGGGCAAGCAATGGTCTCCGAGTGCCGGTCCCGCCCAGGGTGTAGGCTCGGGGCGTGACAGATATCATATCATCAGAAGGATATTCCAAAAACTGGCTGAATTGTGGTTTCATATGTGAAAGACCGACGCTGCAGTTTTTGTTCTCCTCTTTGCGTTAGTTTTTTTTTCCAATCTTATGTACCTTCATCCCTTTTTAGCGAAGGTCCCTATTTTGCATGTGTCACACCAAAACGTGAACCCCCTAATGTTTTGTTTTTCATGATCTGCGTTCTTTTTCATGTCATCCGCATTGTCATCTATCAACAAGGATGGTGGATCATTATTGTTTGGACTTGATGATCCTTCCTCTGATTTCTTCCCTGATATCATATCATCGCAAGGACGTTCCACAAGCTGGATGAATTTTGATTTCTTTCAAAAAAGACCAATGCTCCAGTTTTTTTTGTCCTTCTTCTGTCCTCCAAAAGTTGCCTCCTTGCGTTTGTGTTTAATATCCAACACTAATCGCCTTATCAAGCTTAGTAATCATTCTTTTGTCACACGCCTATAACAATCTTTTCAAAAAGTCAGATCCCTTCAAAAATGTCACAACCTTCCAAAAAAGTCGCATTTCTTAACAAAAGTCACAACCCTTCATTTTTTATTCATAACTTTCAAAACCCAATGACACATCTAACCAAAATCATAGATGAGACAAATCACACCACATGTATCGAAAGATAATATTGATAAATCTGATTTCCTTAAACAACAAAACTGAAATACTAGTCAGTAGACAGGACCACGAATCCAAAGGTAATACTAGGAACAACAGTTTTACTTGACAACAAAAATAAACCCACTAGTTGTTGACACAATCATTCCTCTGTGTTTTTGACACTACTTGTCCTTTTGAATAAAATCATGGTTGATTGTTATTGTTTGGACCTGATGATCCTTCCTCTAATTTATTCCCTAATATCATATCATCGGAAGGATATTCCACAAGCTGGGTGAATTGTGGTTTCATTGTTGAAAGACCAAAACTGCAGTTTTTGTTCTCCTCTTTGCATTTGTGTTTTTTTCCATTCTGATGTGCCTCCATAACCTTTGCAGCGAAGATCCCTATTTTGCATGTGTCACACCAAAACGTGAATCCCCTAATGTTTTGGTTTTCATGATTTGTGTTCTTCTCATGTTATCCGCATTTACATCTATCAACAAGGATGGTGGATCATTATTGTTTGGACTTGATGATCCTTCCTCTGATTTATTCCCCGATATCATATCATCACAAGGAGGTTCCACAAGCTGGATGAATTTTGATTCCTTTGGAAAAAGTCCAATGCTCCAGTTTTTGTTGTCCTTCTGTTCTCCAAAAGAATGTGATGACTCATGCAAGCAAGATTATGGTTGTTAGTAGTAATAAATCATTTTCAAGCCTGTTATGGATGTTTCAAATTATCCTCATAACCATGCTTTTGGTTATGATCATCATGAATTCTTTTAATTCTTTTTTCCACATCTTTTGGTTAAATTAATCATAGCCAAAATCTCTCTGGTTGTCTTATTTATTAATATATGTTTCATTATTAAAATGACATTAATACAGGTAACCTTCTTCCATTTCAATCATGTTATTATTTAAGAAGACCGATTTAAATCATATTCAACGGTAATATAGACATCTTTTAAAAGTTCAAGAAGATAATAGAGAAGATCAGAAAAAATTGTTGAAGACTGAGAGAAAACTTCTCTATTTATATCCAATAAAGGATAGCAGAACAGATGTTTATTGTGTCTTATTAGAAGAAAAAAAAATCACAATCTTTTAAAAAATTCAAAATCCTTTAAAAAAATCATAATCACCCCACAATATGAAATTATGCTATTCAAATTATATCTTTTGCGAACAATATTTTATTTCTCTTTAAAACCTTTTAAAACCCAACAATGGTCACCTCATAAAGCTTAGCCATGATTCTTTTGTTACAATTCATTCCCAAGAATTTCATAATGTGAATAATTATTAAAATCAATGATGTGTTTAGATAACATGTACCCATAAACAAACACCACAAACTATACTTGAATGTCTCGTAACAAAGAAAAGCTCATTTAAATTCCTTAAGATTTTCTAAACATCAAATTGAAGCGATAGATAAATGGAAATCATGGCACACACACACACACACACACACACACACATATATATATATATATATATGTTCACACCTTGGATGATTAAGACTAACATTATTTTTCATAAATAGATATAGAGACAAATTATTGTTCAATCTGTATTAGTAAAACACTTAAAAAACTTTGAAAACTGACTCTGTAACAATAAATTGAAACGGAAAAGCAGAAAATCGAGTCTAATACTGAATTCATAGTGTATCCTTGAAGAAATTATTCACCTCAAGTACCCAATGTGATTGAAATATATCTTGTCAGGATATAACGATTTTATTCACCAGTTTATCGGTAAAAAAATTAATTCTGTCAGTGAATCACTGATCAACGGGAGCAAAGTACACTGGAATACTAGATTTAATTGCGCAGAAGAATATGAAGTTCAGAAATTTCATTGTTGAAAAATAAGAGAAAACCCTTCTATTTACAAATAATAACGGGTAGTGTGAACAGATTTTTATTGTGTCTTATCGTAATGGTCACAACCCTTTAGAAAAGTCAAAAGTCATAACCTTTCGTAAAAGTCACAACCTTACGTAAAAGTCACAACCTTACGGAAAAGTCACAACTTTTCATAAAAGTCACTCCTCTTCAGAACAGTCACAAATCTTCATAAAAGCCGCACCTCTTCAGAACAGTCGCACCACTTTAGAAAAGTCATAACTCTTCATTTTTCATTCACAACATTTTAAAACACAACACAAATCACACCACCTGTATCAAAAGATAATATTGATCAATCCGATTTCTTTAAACAACAAAAATGAGGTACTAGTTGGTAGACTGGACCAACAAAATAGATATAGAGACAAATCAAACTACATTGATGCTTATCCAAAGGCAATACTGGTAAAACCAGATTTACTTGACAACAAAAATAAGCTACTAGTTAGTTGACACAACTTTACTCAACACAATCAGTCCTCTGCATCTTTGACAAAACAAATAATAATATTTGCTTGTCCTTGGCAATAAAACCATGGTGATTGTTATCATTTGTACCTGATGATCCTTCCTCTAATCTCTTCCCTTATATCAGATCATCGCAAGGATGTTCCACAAGCTGGATGAATTGTGGTTTCATTGGTGAAAGAGCAATGCTGCAGCTTTTGTTTTGCGTTTGTGTTTTTTTCCAATTTTATGTGACACCATCACTATTTCAGAGAAGGTACCGATTAAGCATGTGTCACACCAAAATGTGAACTCCCTATTGTCTTGCTTTTCATGAGCTGCATTCTTTCTCAAGTAATTTGCACTGTCATCTATCAACAATGATGGTGGATCGTTATCGTTTGTAGCTGATGATCCTTCCTCTAATTTCTCCCCGGATAGCAGATCATCGGAAAAACGTTCCATAGGCTACATAAGTTTTGGTTCTTTGGTAAAAGACCAATGCTGCAGTTTTTGTCGTCCTTGTGTTCTCTTATAGCAGCCACCGTGCGTTTGTGTTTTTTTCCTTGCAACTTGTCATTCAGGCCATCATGACTTGTAGTACATACTTGACAAAGTTCACAATTCCACTCCGTAACATTTTTCACTAGAGCACTGCTCAATGAAGGCTTATCAGCAACCTCTTCAATTAGAGTTATAACTTTCCGTTTTGCTCCAGAGAAAATAGTGTCAGGCTTAGCCTGTATCAATGCCAAAATAAGCACTTCTAAGAAATTTAAACACCTCGCAAATGGTTTACGGATCTGAAAGCATTAAATTAATCTACAATTGTTTTGATTAAGGAAACATATTTGGGAGTACACTTTCCTGATTCGGCTCAACATTAACTAGGTTGTATAATAATGAATGTTTTTGCCATTGATAACATCCAGGAAACAAGTGTAAATAGATATACTTTCCACCAGAGAAAATCATGTAAGTTGAAAGCTTAAAAGAGTCAATGCACATAACCAGAAATTTAAGAGTTAATAATGCGGGCCAACAATAAAGAAAAACACTTACCAGCAAAACTCCGCTAAAGTCAGGGGGCTGTTCTTGTGAAATCTCCACCTTTGGACTTCGATTCAATATTGAAATTTTTGATTCCCCGGCACGGTACCGAAAAGGAACCTCTGAGATCATCTCCTCAAAGGTCTCAGCCTACTTTTTCAATCTATCTACTTCACACATTGCTTCTTCTCTTTCCATCAGAAATCACACGAGATTTATTAAAGTGCAAGAAGAAGAAAAGAAAAATATCAGCAAATACATGAAAAATGAGGGAAACCACTATTTATAGAAAACAAGTGTGATCTAATTAATGTTTTTTTCCTAAAAAGAACTTCATTTTTCATAATACGTTTTAAACAACATGTTTTCTCTAATTGATGTTTTTTCCTTAAAAAGAACTTCATTTTTCATTAACACCTTTTAAATTACATGTTTTCTCTAATTGATGTTTTTTCCTAAAAAGAACTTCATTTCTCATTAACACCTTTTCAAAAACATGTTTTATTCTAATTGATGTTTTTTCCTAAAAAAGAACTTCATTTTTCATTAACACCTTTTAAATTACATGGTTTCTCTAATTGATGTTTTTTTCCTAAAAAGAACTTCATTTCTCATTAACACCTTTTAAACAGCATGTTTTATTCTAATTGATGTTTTTTCCTAAAAAAGAACTTCATTTTTCATTAACACCTTTTAAATTCCATGTTTTCTCTAATTGATGTTTTTTCCTAAGAGGAACTTCATTTCTCATTAACACATTTTAAACGGCTTGTTTTCTCTAATTGATGTTTTCTCCTAAAAAAGAACTTTATTTTTCATTTAACACCTTTTAAATTTCATGTTTTCTCTAAGTGATGTTTTTTCCTAAAAAGAACTTCATTTCTCATTAACACCTTTTAAACAACATGTTTACTCTAATTGATGTTTTTTCCTAAAAAGAACTTCATTTTTCATTCATACCTTTTAAACGGCATGTTTTCTCTAATTGATGTTTTTTGCTGAAAAATAACTTCTTTTTTCATTAACACCTTTTAAATTACATGTTTTCTCTAATTGATGTTTTTTTCTCTAAAAAGAACTTCATTTCTCATTAACACCTTTTCTTTAAATTGCATATTTTATCTAATTGATGTTTTTTCCTAAAAAAGAATTTCATTTATCATTAACACCTTTTAAATTGCATGTCTTCTCTAATTGATTTTTTTTTTATAAAAAGAACTTTATTTCTCATTTACACCTTTTAAAAAATCAATAATATCACATCTAAAGCTTAACTGTGATTCTTAGGACTGGACATAAAATAACGAAAATCGAATTACCGAACCAAAACTTTTGGTGATTTGGTATTCAACGATTCGATATTTGGTATGATATTCAAGAGTAAACTTTTAGAATTATGGTATTCGAAATTGAGTTTGGTATGACACATTAGTACTATTTGGTATTGTCACGACCCATGCCATCGTGATTGGCACCCACACTAACACTCCGGTGGGAGAACCACTACTACAACCCAAACCAAACAACTAAAGCAATAACTAAGGCATTTAAGTCAAATACTAAGGAAGAAAAATAGAGTTCCCATAAACTCTAACAAAAGTCTAACAATAATAAACTATCAATGCGGAAGAATAACCTAGAACGTGAAAGTCAATCCAAAACATTTAACAATGAACCCTAAACAAGAAGGGATACAATCCCAAACTGATGAACTGATAATCTAACTAAAACAATTGTCTAAGTTCGGAGATGGTGGACATAGACGAAAGAGAATCCTATGGCAGCCCGAAAGAACTGGCTCACCCTTGAATTCAAACGATCACTGATCTCCTAATCGAGGTCCATCAGTAGCCGCTTGAAGATGCCCTATACTCAACAAAAATAAGAGCAACTACAATATCAGTACACAACCACAATGTACTGGTAGAATCACGCGGCGATCCCACTAGTGCAACATAAACAAGTCAAGACAACAATATAATCACATGCATATATATCAACATATACAATATTATCAACATTTACGAACAACGATCAGTTTCAAGTTTTATATCACATCATTGGTCCTCTCATGGAACCCAAACCCAAAGAGTTAGCATGCCGGAATGTGGCAACCGATCTCATATTTATGCCGGAACGTGGCAACCGATCCAAGTTAGTTATGCCGGAACGTGGCAACCGATCACATTTACACACAACAATCACAAACACAAGTATATCCTCAAGATCATACATTTAAGTCATGATTTCATGGCAATGATAATTCATCTATATCATTTACAACAAGTGTGATCAACATTGCAACATTCATACATATACAAGTATCATAATGAAGCAAGAATAAGCATACATCACACAAACATAGAATCACAACCATCACCTACCACGAAACAAGCTTGAAACCCTAAGAAACTTGATCCTTCCCTTTCCGGATTCGTTCCGCTTGTTCTTGGTCTACAAACAATCAATATAATATGGGAATCAATAAACAATCACTAATTACCCGAATTGCTAACAATTCTATGAACCCTAGATCAAACCCATGATCCCAATTATCCAATTTAGGGTTGTTTCCACCATAAAATCTACAAAAAAAACCCTCCCCCATCAATATTCACCTATTCTATTACGTTTTATGGATCAAAAAATGGATTTGGGAGTGAAAAGCTTACCTTTAGCCTCATGAATGGTGAGAAATGAGTAGGACTCACATGAGGTTAATTCCTTACCTCTGAAGGTCGAAAAGTGCATAATGAGATCGTTTAGGGGTTTCTTAATGACTTTAATTCGCGTCGAACCCGCCACAACGGCACCCACCCCGATACAGCGGCCACTCTAGAATGGCAAAACCCAGTGCTAAAGCGACATTGATGAACCAGTAAGCTATTTGAAGAATTCCAAGACTCTCATTTAACAACACATCTCTAACCCACAACGCGCAGAAAATACCCTTTACGCTAAGATCGATTTCGGGTATTCTACTCGCCTGAATTCAATTTCGTAAAGTTGTACTGGATTTTTAACGAGTTATCTAACTACTCATGTAATCAAAATCAAAATTTCAAGATACTACAAAAAAGTTTTCCGGCCCCAAAAATTAATCTCTCGATCGATCATTTTCCAAAGCCAAAGCCGAAGCCGAGCTGAGCGAGCGACGACGACGACGGCGCGAGGGGGTTCCCTATTTCCAACCCTTTTAACAATTAATAGGAGTGTTTCTATATTTAAACTATCCTATTTTTCTTTCCACCACGGATGAGGGACAAATGCCTTTTCAATACAGCATAAGAGGACTTTTCAAGTTCTCAACTCTTCAAGTTCCCAACTTTTCAAGTTCCTCTCTTTTCATCTTCCCTTCATTTCCCATTACTCTTGCTACATACCCAACAATCCCCCACATTAATGTGGAATGGTTATAACATAAGGAATGCACGGACGAGTGTGTACTTTACACGCGTGAATCAATTGCATCTGGATAGGTAGGTTTCCCCTTGGACTTTTCGTAGTGAACATATGTCGGATATACTTGGTCTATCGGTAGATGCAATATCTTTGAACCATCGAGCTTTGGTGTATACCTAGACAACCATATGTCACACATTTAACCCTTTACTATTTATGGTTCGTATGGTTGTGTTCGTTTCAGCCATGAACACCTCCTGGTTTCATGAGTGTATAGAGAATAGGCTTTTGACAAAAAATTCTCTTTGAAGCGGCTTACACTTTACACTCACTTAGGTGATTTCTAACCGTGTCATCTCGTAGATACACTATTTGGTCAAATCTGCCAAACTTAGCAAATCATTAAAAACTTTAAGATTTATTAACTCATTAACAAGCCTTAAAGTCTTAACCTTGTTCCTGAACATTGTCTTCATCATGAGAATGGATTGAGTTGATTGACAATGTCGAACCGTCAGTCAGAACTTTGTTTTTCTCCTTGAATCTAGCTCTTGGGATCTCCAGTCTGCTAGATAGAGTTACCGCCATGCTGACTTGTCCTAAGCCGTAAACCCATTCCCTTAGATAATCTTTCAACTGCCTCTCTCACTAGGCCTTTCGTTAGTGGAGACACATTATCGCTTCACTTCACATAGTCAATTGTGATAATTCCACTAGAGAGGAGTTGTCTTACGGTATTATGTCTCCATCATATATGGCGAGACTTCCCGTTGCACATAACACTCCCCGCCCTATCTATTGTTGCATGACTATCACAATGTATGCAAATAAGTCCCACAGGTTTGGGCCAGAATGGAATATCCTCTAAGAAATTCCGGAGCCATTCAACTTCTTCACCGGCCTTATCTAAGGCAATGAATTCAGATTCCATTGTGGAGCGAGCAATACATGTCTGTTTGGATGAATTCCAAGAGACTGCTCCACCACCAAATGTAAACACATAACCACTTGTGGATTTTACTTCATTTGACCCGATGATCCAATTTGCATCACTATATCCTTCAATCACGGCAGGATACTTATTATAATGCAAAGCATAGTGTTGTGTATGTTTCAAATAACCCAACACACATTTCATTGCCATCCAGTGAGTTTGACTCGAATTACTAGTGAACCGACTCAGTTTGCTAATAGCACATGCTATATCTGGTCGCGTACAATTCATAATATACATCAAACTTCCCAGCACTCTGGCATATTCCACTTGAGAGTTACTTTCAGCTACAATCTTTTCAAATGTAAAGCTTAAATCAATTGGAGTTTTGACAACATTGAAATTCAAGTACTTGAACTTATCCAATACTCTTTCAATATAATGATATTGAGATAATGCTAGTCCCTGAGGAGTTTTGAGAATCCTGATCCCTAATAACAAATCAGCAACTCCCAAGTCCTTCATATCGAACTTGCTGGACAGCATGCGCTTAGTAGCATTTATATTGTCAATATCTTTACTAATTATTAACATGTCATCAACATACAAACAAACAATGACTTCATGATTCGGAACGTTTTTAATGTAAACACATTTATCACATTTGTTAATTTTGAATCCAATTGCCAACATTGTTTGGTCAAATTTAGCATGCCATTGTTTGGGTGCTTGCTTGAGCCCATAAAGCGACTTCACAAGTCTGCACACTTTCTCTTCTTTACCAGGAACCACAAACCCTTCAGGTTGTTCCATGTAAATTTCTTCCTCTAACTCTCCATTTAAGAAGGCTGTCTTTACATCCATTTGGTGGATTTTATGATCATGCACTGCCGCTAGTGGTATTAACATCCTAATTGATGTTATCCTTGTTACTGAGAGTATGTATCAAAGTAGTCCAGACCTTCCTTTTGTCTATATCCTTTTACTACAAGTCTAGCCTTATATTTGTCAATAGTCCCATCGGCTTTCATTTCCCTTTTAAAGATCCACTTTGATCCTAAAGATTTATTTCCTAAAGGAAGATTAGTCCATTCCCAAGTACGATTACTTAAAATTGATTCGATCTCCCTATTGACTGTTTCTTTCCAATAAATTGACTCAGATGACAAAATAGATGCTTTAAATGTTGGAGGCTCATTTTCAAGCAAGAATGCCACAAAATCTGGTCCGAAAGAAGTGGATTTACGTTGGCGAGTACTACGCCTAGGATACTCATTAGGTTGTGCATTTTCCTTTGATTATTCTCGTGGTCGTTTAGATCTTTCACTTGTCGACTCACATTCAGTTTTATACGGATAAATATGTTCAAAGAACTCAGCGTTATCAGACTCAATTACCGTATTCACATGAATTTTAGGATTATCAAATTTGTGAACCAAAAACCGGCAGGCCTTACTGTTCACAACATATCCAATAAATACACAATCCACTATTTTGGGTCCAATTTTCACTCTCTTGGGTAAAGGAACTTCTACCTTGGCAAGACACCCCCACACTTTGAAATATTTCAAGTTGGGTTTCCTTCCTTTCCATAACTCATATGGAATCGATTGCGTTTTGCTACGGGGTACCCTATTCAGTATCTTGTTAGCCGTAAGGATGGCTTCTCCCCATAGATTTCTTGGGGAAACAGAACAGGTTATCAAGGCATTCATCATTTCCTTTAATGTATTGTTCTTCATTCAGCCAAACCATTTGACTGCGGTATATAGGGTGCAGTAATTTGATGCATAATACCATATTCCAAACATATCTCAGCAAAAGGAGATTCGTATTCTCCACCCCTATCACTTCGAATCATTTTTATCTTTAGATTCAATTGATTTACACTTCATTTTTGTATTGCTTAAATGCATCAATTGGTTGATCCTTACTATTAAGCAAATATACTTAACAAAATCGAGTGCAATCATCAATAAAGTTATAAAATACTTTTTCCCACCACGAGATGGTGTCGACTTCACACCGCATATATCTGTGTGAATTAAGTCTAAAAGTTTTGAATTTCTTTCAACAGACTTATAAGGATGTTTAACAAACATATTTTTCACACAAATTTCGCATTTCGATTTATCGCATTTAAAATCAGGCAATACTTCTAAAGTAACCAATTTTGGCAAGGCTTTGTAATTTACATGTCCCAAACAGGATGCCATAAATCATTTCTCCAATAAGTAAACAGAAGCAAAATTCTTATTAATACTGTCAACAACCATTACATTCAGTTTGAAAAGGCCCTCAGTGAGGTAGCCTTTTCCTAAGAACATCTCATTCTTACTTATTACAGCTTTATCACTAACTAGGACACACTTTAACCCATTTTTAACGAGCAGTGCAGCATAAACTAAATTCTTCCCACATCCAACATTACTTTCTCAGTTCTTGCAATCCTTGTTGTTGTTGTGTTTCCCATTAACAAATCTTCATCAACCTCAGCAGGAGTGTATGTTGCAAAGGCTTCTTTCATAGAGAAAATATGTCGAGTGGCACCTGCGTTGAGAAACCACTCCTTGGATTTCCAACTAAGTTGCACTCCGAGATCATTGCACAGAGGTCATTTGCATCTTCCATCTCTTCCACGATGTTTGCTTGGCTTTTGCCTTTGCTTTTGTCTTTATCTTTGTCCTTTCTCGGAGCACAACAGTCATAAGACTTCTGACAAACCTTACCAAAATTGTAGCAGTTGCCCTTGAACTTTTTCTTAGCCTGTTCTAACTTCTGTCCTTTGGACTTATTTGTCTTCTTTTTTTGTGTAGGAGCTTCTTCAACAATATTAACTCCAATTACTGTTGAACTGTTACGAGACTTCTTTTTGGCGGTTTTGTTAGCTTCCTCAATCTTGATCCGAATCACAAGATCTTCAAGCTTCATTTCCTCACGTTTGTGCTTTAAATAATTCTTGAA
This sequence comes from Solanum lignicaule, assembly GCA_029582545.1. Lineage (NCBI taxonomy): Eukaryota > Viridiplantae > Streptophyta > Magnoliopsida > Solanales > Solanaceae > Solanum > Solanum lignicaule. The sequence continues at coordinate 10,453 of JAJOOF010000338.1, read as the reverse complement.
GTCGTTCCACGAAGGAGGTAACTTCTCGATCATTGCAGCCACTTGAAATGCTTCATTTACTACCATATCTTCAGCAATCAGATCATGGAAAATAAGTTGAAGTTCTTGCACTTGTGATCCTACAGTTTTACTATCTGACAGTTTATAGTCTAAAAACTTTGCGACCACAAACTTTTTTAAGCATGCATCTTCTGTCTTATATTTCTTCTCAAGTGCATCCCACAATTCTTTCGAAGTTGTCATTGCACTATAGACATTATATAAGTCATCATCTAAAGCACTCAAAATGTAGCCCTTACATAAAAAGTTTGCCTGTTTCCATGCTTAAATAATATGAATTTTCCTCTATCTAGCATTTCAGCAGCAGGCACTGGAGTTACTTCAGTGGTAAATTTCTGCAGACCAAGAGTGGTAAGCCAGAAAAAAATCCCATTTTTGCCATCCTTTGATATTCACAACAAAGAATTTTCCCGGTTTCTCTGCTAATGGTACAGCAGATCGGGTTGGTGCAGCAACAACCACCATAACATTGTCATTAGTCATTTCAGAATCTGTAACAAACAGAAATTGATACAAATGACTCAGTAAGCAATAACTTAAGTTGCAAGCTAAATAGGAGTATAAAACCACGAAGGTTTTTCACTCCACCAGAAACATAGATTAAAAAGTATAAAATAATTTCCTTAAGATTGTTGTCAATCTGTGTTTATAAAAAACCATAATTACTGATTTCAATAAACTTTGCAGAAACACGAAGTAACCAAAGTTTAATAAACCAGTAAGAATAGATGAACAGAAATTAATTGACAAAACTAAAATTTGTAAAAACGTACCACAATCTGGAAAAAACAGAATCAGAAAAGATCAAGCCCACTGAATGCACAATGTCCCCTTAAGGAAATTATTCCTCTCTAGTATTCGAGGTTTGATTTGGAATATGTCCTCCTAGGATAGAATGATCTCAATCACCAGTGTATTGATACCCAGAACTCTGTTGTCAGCGAACCACTCAACAGCAGTAAAGTACACGAAGAAATTTTATGCAGAAGAAGAAGAAGAAATCAGAAAAATTCGTAAGGAATAAGTCTGAAGAATCAATGTACTTATAAGCAAGAGGAACTGGTTCCGAAAGGTTGCAATCCTTTCAGAATCCACACGACTATTCATGAAAGTTTGCAACCTTTCAAATGGTCATGGCTGTTTCTGAAAGTTGCAACCTTTCGGAACAGTCACTTCCAACGGCGGGAAATTCAAATAAAACGGGAAAGATTTAAATAAAATGGGTCGCGCGTGGTTCCGAGTCGGGTCGGGTTAATTAACTAATTAACTGAAATGCTTCGGTTAATTAACTAATTAAAACGTTGGCCATTTAATTTAATTTAATTTAATTAACAAACTTTGTCCAAAAAATTAATCTCTCGATCATTTTCCAAAGCCAAAGCCGAAGCTGAGCCGAGCGAGCAACGACGACTGCGCGAGGGGGGTCCCTTTTTCCAACCCTTTAATCAATTAATAGGAGTGTTTCTATATTTAAACTCTCATATTTTTCTTTCCACCACCGATGAAGGACAAATGCCTTTTCAATACATCATAAGAGGACTTTTCAAGTTCTCAACTCTTCAAGTTCCCAACTTTTCAAGTTTCTCTCTTTTCATCTTCCCTCCATTTCCCATTACTCTTGCTACATACCCAACAAAGAGTACTTACCACTCCACCACAACCCTTGTTGGTAATAAATTTTAAATACGTTAGTATGATTATTTGTTTTATAATAAATTTACTAATTGATTGATAGTTTGTTGGTAATATATCATTCAAGTTTAATGTTAGGTTAGTAATTGATGGGCAATATGTTCAAAATATTATTAACTGAATGATTATTTAATAGTAAAATATTTATTAATTTATTGCATTTAAAAATCTAAGAGCAGGAATATAAATCCAAAAATATTAATAACAATTTTATAAATCATATTTGAATGAAAAAATGCAAAATATATGATAACAAGTTAAACTAATCTCAATATGACACATATCATTATATCATGATGTGTTTCTAAACGTATGTAGTGTACAAGTTGACAATGTATCCAACTGACAAAACCAGCTTGAAGAATCTTATCTACTTGTTGCTGCATTTTGTGTCTCATTTTTTCTCACATGCTTCCTCTCTTGTAAATAGGTATACAATACATTTTTCGCCTGAACACCCAAATTACGATCTTGAAGATGAGGCCGAAAAGATCAAGCGGATAATGCACCAACATTTTCTTAGAAAATTGTCAAAGAAACAAGGTCGTAAGTTTGTGAAAAAAACTAGTTGGAGGATCATTGAATTACTTTGCAGGTTGACATGTTGATATGATCTTAGACTCTACAGTATTGCTCTAAGAAATCATCAAGAAATAGTCAGAGGCAACACATGTGATATATAATATTTAGCATCAGCTAGCCACGGGAGTTCATGACATTTCTCAAGGAAATTTAATGTTAAAACGTACTCCTATCTAAGACACTACAACCCTTATAGATAAAGAGCAAGCAAAGAGCTAGATGCCATATAATAGCTACTTTACAAGAATTTTGTTCTGATAGTCCATGATGATAAATTACTTTAAATTCTGAAGGAGCCCTTTTGATATCATAATTTGTATCAAAACTAATGATTAAGTTGTAAACTTTTATAATATTCACTACCATCGAATTGTAGGAATACAGGTAATAGTTACTCGAGTCTTTCTTGTCGTCGTTCTAAGAAGATCACATTCATCATAGTTCTATAAAGTTTTAGCTTTGAACCTCTAACTGCGCTGATGAAATGTCAATCTGAGCACGTTTACCAAAATTATTGACCAAATCTAAATTTTGGCAACAACTTAAAAGTTAAAACGCCTAACAGCACAAATTGAATAAGAAATCCTCAAAATCCAAACCAACCATCCTATTAGACGAAAAATGACCTTTCGAAGCTAACCATGCTGACGGAATTCTCATCTGAGCAAGTTTGCAAAAAATGTTAGGCAATTCCAAATTTTGGCCAAAAGGTAAAACATAAAACACCTAACGGTACAAACTAAATATGAAAACCTCAAAATCCAAACCAACCATCCAATTAGATGAAAAATGATCTTCGTTAGTTTTGACGAAATTCAAATTTGAGCATGTTTCCCAAAAAAATTGACTAATTCAAATTTTAGCCACAAGTTAAAAGTTAAAACGCTTAACGACACAAACTGAAAATAAAGGTCTCAAAACCCGAACCAACCATCCTATGAGATGAAAACTGAACTTATATGGCTAACCGCGGTGACAAAATTTCAATTTGAGCACGATCACCTGTATTTGCATCATGAAAATTGCATGCCAAATGGCGTCAGTACATGAAATGTACGAGCATGAAAGGGGAACACTGAACATAACCTTCAAGCTTGAACTGATAAAAAGGAAACATACTCATATCAACTCTACTCAACTCAACCTCGACTCATGGATACTCAACTCAATGCAACATAATATGATGATAAAAATGCAGTTTATATAAATAATTTAAAACAGTAGATAACAACTCAATATATTTCAAAATACAATAATAACTTAGTTTGTATGTAAAGATACAAAATAACTCTGTTTTGGGAGATTCTCTAAACGATAACCATCACTATAAGTGTCACGATCCAAGCCTACACCTCAGACGTGGCGGCACTCGAGAACCATTGCTGGTTCCCAAGCGAACCCTCATCCTGGTTGACTACATGAGGAAGACTAACTTAAGCATACAAAGCTTAAAACAGAATAAAATTCATGAAAACCATAAATACCAGCTTTAACTCAAAAGAAAACTCTGATTAAAAATAAATTATTCAACTCGCCCTAAAATAGGCAACTTAAGTCTTTAAAAAATTTGACTAAATAAATGAACAGACTTCTGAAACTCTAAAGTCTATTTATGAAGCCTCTAAATGACAAAGATGGAAGTCGAGACAAGACCCACAACCTCCTAACAACTGATATAACTGAAAAGTAAATGAAATCCTCCGGAAGACAGGAGGCTCACCATAGCTAACTCGAACTCCATGTGGTATCAATGAAACTCTTGTTGATGACCCTGAATACTTGTATCTGCATCATGAAAGGATGCAGGCCAAATGGCTCAGTACGTGGAATGTACGAGCATGTAAGGGGAATTCTAAAGCATAACATAAGCTTGAACTTGATAAAAAGGAAACATACTTACCTCTTCTCAACTCACTCAACTCAACTCAAAGAATCATGGTTCAATTAAACTCAAGGAATATTCAAGGGCACTCAAACTACTTAAACATACTCAACTTAGAAGTACTCATAGATAAGATACTCAACTCAACAATAAGGTTCTCAACTCAGTGAAACTCAACAATAACATACTCTACACAATGAAACACATATCAACTCAAGATACTCAGCTCAAGAATACTCAACTTGAAATACTCAACTTGAAATACTCAACTCATGATACTTTAGGATAAAACAATAGTAAAAGATGCAATATATCTGGAAAGTTGTAAAACTGTAGATAGCAACTCAATGTATTGAAAAATACAATAATACTGAGTGTGTATATAAAAATACAATATAACTCTATGGGAGTTTCTCTAATCGACAACCATCACTATGAGCCTAAGTGATGATATAACGTCTTGTCAACGCTGTAAGAACTGTCATATACTTTGCCTTCATATAGAATGCGTTAACTAAGTAAATCCACTAGTCTATGCTAAAAAGCACTTAAGGAATCATCTAAAAAGTATGATCCTTTACTACCCATGATGACTACATGGTTTATGCAGACTTGAATTATTTTGAACTAACATCCTTATATCGGTGCTCAATAGTACTCCCAAATATATACTCAGCTCATATGTTTTTTAAAAAAAAACTCTTTCTTTGGTTTGAGATAATTACTCAAAAATTAGCTTAAAAGCTCTCTTGGAAATCGTTGTTTCCTTTCTTGCTCAAATGTGAAAACACTTTAACTCTTGGGAATACTTAGTTACAGTATAATCTTTGAAGAAAAGAACTTTAATCTTACTCTTTATTCAACTCAAAGATTAAGTCTTAAAATAAGTTAAAACATTTGTAAAAGACTTCTTAAAATATGGTTCATGTCGAATTATGGTCGTGAACGACCCAATGCAAGGTTTTCAATAACCATAGATAGAACTCAATACTTGGAACTCAAGAACTTCAATGATACTACTCATTTCAAGAATGCTCAACTCAGAGGGTTCATGCGGAATTATGAGAATGAACTACTTAAATCAAGGACTCAAAGATACTTCTCATCTCAAGACTGTTCGACTTATAGGGTTCATGCGGAATTATGTGCATCAACAATTCAAATCAAGGACTTCATGGGTAACATGTAATAGTCCCATGATTAGAAATATAATCTCAAAGGGGATTATGAACTCAATACTCAAGACTTAGAAATTGAAGATACTACTCCTCTCAATGATACTCAATTTATGGAGTCCATGCGGAATTTATGGGCATTAAGGACTCGACTCGAAGGTCTACACAACTACATGACTCATGTATATGACTCTTCTCATTCTCTTATTTACTTCCTCAAAACTTAGTTTAAATCAATAGTTGATCTCAAAAGATTCACAATTGAACTCAAAGGATTTCTTGAACTTTACTCTTAACTCTCTCTTGAATGTGAATTATGAATTAAAGAGTTATGGTTCATGATATGATGGATCTAGGTGATAGTGTTGACTCATAAATACATTCTCCTTTCTCTCATGCTCACTTACTTGAGTCTTGAAACAAGTTATTTGAAATTGTAGAAGACTCCTCAAAAGGACTCTCTCAAATGTCCAGAAGAACTCTCAAGACTTAACTCTTAACTTTACCTTGAACTTGAATTAATTCAAGGTTATGACTCATGTTATGAATGTTTTCTAAATGTTTGGAAGTAGTTTAAAGTGTTTAGAATCAAAAGGGGTAAAGATACACTTCAAAGGAGCTCAAACGGGACAACCGATGGAAAAGGAGTGGGGGAAAGTGACCCTGGCGCCAGCCCCAAACATCAGAGGCTGCATATGAGCGCACTAGAGGGATGCCGCCCTAGCCCCTTGGGCGCATCTGGGCTGCACCGCCCTAGCATCTCCCCAGGACAAGTTCGACGAATTTCACCTCTTGTTTTCTGATCCTAGATCACTTTTAATCGATTTATTTCTCAAGATTTCCTTAGATTCAATTACCCAACCTAATTACACACTAATCCACTCAAAAAAATCACTTTCATCTCAAGAAATCATCAAAATCCCAACAAAACAAGATTTAGAATGAACTTCAAGATCTAGAACACCTATCAAAAACTTAAATCCTTCAACTTTTGAGAGTGAATTTACGCTAATAATAACATGTTTCGCATGTGGGTGAAAAAACCCAATGCTATGGAAGCTTACATACCTCTTAGGGATTAAAATCATGGCGAAAATCCGCAACAACACGCAAGAATCTCCACGAACGCTTGACCCTCTCCTCTTTTCTCTTCTTTTCTCTTCTTTTACTCTCAACTAAAACCCTAGGCGTATATTAAGATTATAAAACTGAACCTAATCAGATTAGACCCCTAAAACATTACTAAAAATGAATTAAATCTGATTGGGTAAGGAAAAGACCAAAATACCCCTCTAAAATCCGGTTGACTTTCCTTATCTAGACAGCCCAACTTCGAATGGATATATCTCCCTCATACGAACTTGAATCTGAGCAAACTCGGTGGCGTTGGAAAGATAATTCAAATATATTTCCTAAGGTATCTGGTAGCACACCTAAATCATCCTGATGTAGGAGTTATTATTGTTTTAAGTTGACCCAAAACTCATATTTAAGCATAACTTGCAAAATTTCAGATTTTGCTATTTCCAATTGAGTTCTTTTTTGTAACTCAAGGTGCTACATATAGTTACCTGACCTTAATACATAAGAAATTTTAAATTCCCTGGTAAAATCCTACTCACAACGAAGGATGGTTTGAGTCTTAGTTAGATTTTTTTTTTGGGGTGTTACAATATCTCCCCCTTGGAATCATTCATCCTTGAATGACGGCTGGACTAGGTATGGAATGAGGTTACTCTTATCATCTCTACCAACAACTAGAATTGTCCGCATTACTATTTGAAACCAACTAAGGGCTCTCATTTAACTATTTCTCATAAAAAAACTTCATATTCTTCTTCCTCATCATTAACAACCTTAGACGGAATAAACACACCATCACTATCTCGATAAGATCATTAACCTTCTCTTTTTAACATCACTCCACTACTAAAAGACCTCTAAAAAGATATCCCCCAAACACTTTGGAACTTATTACTCTCTTACTCTCAAACATTTGACTTGATTTCTCATCTTGTCATCTCACCCTTAGGTCTAAATCTAACACTTGAAAACTATGAACCTATCCTGTCATCTCTAAACCGGTCTACATCCTCTTTTACTCTAACACTCAGGAGAAGTTTATTTCATCACTACTAAACTCTCTATAAGCGAGTAGTAAAATTTCTTTCTAAGGTATTTTTCTTAACATCTTAATGATATAGTTACTCTTGTGACTTAGCCACACTTCACTGCCCTTATTTAAAGGTTAGGGTCTCTTACTTGTACCACTCATATCTATTGCAGCTAATCACCTCAATTCCTCACCTACTCTATGTCAGGTCTTCTAGATCAAATCTCAAGACTAACTTCATCACCACCATGACACTCATCTCGAATTCAAGCTTAATATTTATGACTAAACCCGAATATCAATATGATTGCTCGCCTACTATACTAACTCACCACTACTATGCACAAATTTTAGAAACACTCGCCCACTAAGACCATATGACAAGTAGTCAATCCTTACCTCTCCGCCTGCATACTCACAAATTGCCATCATATTTCACTTCACCACTTTAGTTCTACTTACTCACTTACTGCACACTATCTCCCAAATAGTTCTATAACACTTCTATTATTATGGGCTCTCCCTCAAAATATCATAAGCCTAGCTTAGAGCTATCACCTCATGAATACTCTTGCTCTTCTATTAACCACTTACACTTGGTCATTACTAACACCATGAAACATTATCATAACCCCTTTCTAGTTAAGGTATACTCTAACTCATCTTGACTTACAACTCTTACTCTACCTCCTATCATGAGCTCTTCACAACTCATCACTTCTTAGTCTACCCATAAGGGAAAACTCCTCATTCATAACTTACTAGGTGCATGACTATACCAACATACTTTTCCAAAACACCATCTCCCTTAATTAGATAACTAAAGCTCGGCATACTTTCATCTAACTTTGGGCTCTTTCACTACTACTGCTCATGGTCTCGGCAATCATACTATCTTTCAGGGTGAAAATACTACCCAAGCACTATACATACTTCCTTATAAGGATCTCAGCTGAAACAAGATTTAAGGAAAAGTGTACAACTCGCTTCTAACTCAAATAAACGATTCATAGAATATGGGTGCATTCCTCTGAAACTCAACACTTAACTCACTCATGGGCTTCTGTCAAGCCTTTCTGAAGTTTCATGACTTTCTCAAGATTTCTGCTAAGAACAACCCATCGATAAAGGACTGACTTTTCTGTTCAACCACCTCTAGTATGATGGGTAGTCAAATGAATATGAGAAACGCACGAGTATGAATAAATGTCTATGACTTAGCTCTATTGCACGATTAAGAGTATGAAAGAAGGGAAACTTGTAACACCCCAGAAAATTTTTGAGCTACGACTTGAACCATCCTTCGTTGTGATTAGGATTTTACCGAGGAACTAAAATTTCTTAAGTGTTAAGGTCACTATATGTAGCACCTTGAGTTCCAAAAAGAATTAAATTGGAAATAGCAAAATTTGAAATTTTGCAAGTTAAGCTAAGTATGAATTTTGGGTCAAATTCAAATGACCATAACTTCTAGATCAATATGAATTTGGTTTGATACCAGATACCATAGGAATAATCTTTCCAACGCCACCAATTTTGCTCAGTTTTGAGTTCGTATGAGGAAGATATGTCCATTCGAAGTTGGGCTATCTAGATAAGGAAAGGTAAAACCGGATTTTAGAGGAGTATTTTGGTCTTTTCCTTACCTGATCAGATTTAATTCATTTTATTAATATTTTAGGGGTCTAATCTGATTAGGTTCAATTTTATAATCCTAGTTTACACCTAGGGTTTTAATTGAGAGTTCAAGAAGAGAAAATAAGAAGAGAAAAGAGGAGAAAAGAGAAAGGATTGAAGCGTTCGTCGAAATTCTTGAGATTTGTTGCGGATTGTCGCCATTTGTTTGATCCCTAAGAGGTATGTAAGTTTCCATTGTGTTGGGTTTTTTCACCCACATGCCAAACATATTATTTTCAGCGAAGTTTAATTCTCAAAAAGTTGAAGGATTTAAGTTCTTGATAGGTGTTCTTGAAGTTCATTCTAAATCTTGTTTTTTTGGGGTTTTGATGATTTCTTGAGATGAAAGTGATTGTTTTGAGTGCATTAGTGTGTACTGAGGTTGGGTAAATGAATCTAAGGAAAATGTGAGAAAAGAAATTGATAAAAGCGATTTAGGATCAGAAAAGGAGAGGCGAAATTTGTCGAACTTGGCCTGGGGAGAAGCTGGGGTGGCGCCCCTGAAGTGCACCCATATGCAGTCTCTGAAGTTAGGGGCTGGCGCCCCATGCCCGGAACGAGCCAGGATCGCTTGCCCCCATTCATTCTCCGTCGGTTGTCCCGTTTGAGCTCCTGTGAAGTGTATCTTCACCCCTTTGGATTCTAAACACTTCAAACTACTTCCAAACACTTAGAAATCATTCATTACATGATCGAAACCTTGAATTCATAATTCAAATTCAAGGTAAAATTAAGAGTTAAGTCTTGAGAGTTCTTCCGAGCATTTTGAGAAAGTCCCTGTGAGTCTTTTTGAGGAGTCTTTTACAACTTCTAGTGACTTATTTCAGGACTCAAGCAAGTGAGTATGAGGATCAGGAGTATGTATTCATGAGTCTACTTTGTCATCATGAGACCTTTCATATCATGAACCATAACTCTTGAATTCATAATTCACATTCAAGAGAGAGTTAAGAGTAGATTTCAAGCAAAGCTTTGAGTTCAATTGTGAATCCTTTGAGATCAACTATCGATTTGAATTAGGTTATGAAAAAGTAAGTATGAAAATGAGAAGAGTTGTATTCACGAGTTCCATATTATTATGTAGACCCTTGAGTCGAGTCGTTGATACACCGTGAGTTTACGGTATTTCTAATACGTTTCACTTACAAGTTGTGTGTGTCTAAGGCCTTTTTATATTGGTTTTGATGTGTTTTTATCATGTTTTGCAGGAAAGACGTTCAGGTACGGAAGTGTAGAGACAGCTGAAAGAAATGCAGAAGAAAGGCATTCACG
>JAJOOF010000337.1:0-51253 GCA_029582545.1 Solanum lignicaule | reverse complement strand
TGGTAAGCTCTACCTCTACCTAGAGCTATCAGATATTTAGAGCCTATATTTTGCTATGTATGTACATATATCAGAATGGGTATGTCAGGGCCCTATCCCGACTAGTTATCAGATTCTTAGATGCATACTCTTTAGAGGCTTCTTAGACTTAGTTTTGTTTCCATTGTAAAGTAGCTCAATGGGCCCTTTTGTTATCTATGTTTTAGTATGTGTCTTCATATCGGTTCCACTTCTTATGAATCTACAACTTTGGCATGAGATTAGTAAATATAATTAGCAGGTGCTTGTGTATATCCTTGATGTCCGCCCCTTTCTAGTTAGAGGTGTGACAGGTGGGCTCCAACCAGAGTGATGGGTCCCACTACTAGTACTTCAGGTCGGGGTGGCCATTCTTCTTGGAGTAGATCATATTCGGGTTGTTTTGACTATGCTAAGTTAGGTCATTGGGCCAGAGATTGCCCTTTGCATAAAAATATCACTCCAGTTCCACAACTAGTTATACCAGCCAGGAGCACCTCCAACTGATGTCGAGGTTAGGTTAGGATCTTCGTGGTGGACAACAGGGTATTCACGGTGGTCCCCAGGGTGGCAGGTCAGGTTGTAGGACTAATGGCCATGGAAGAGGCGAACAAGGCAATTTCTATGTAGCTCTAGCGAGGGAAGAAGCTGAGGCATCAGATGATATGATCACATGTACGATTCTGGTAAGCCATCAACGCATCTTAGCTTTATTTAATCTAGGTTCTACCTATTCTTATGTGTTTGTGTATTATGCTTCTCGTATGTGTATGAGTTCTGAGCCTATGGCAGTGCCGTTGCGTGTGCCGACCCCTGTGGGTGAGTCTTTAGTAGTAGATGAGGTGTTTCAATCATGCTTAGTTACTATCCATGGGTGTGACACCTGGGCTAACCTTAATTGTTAGATATTCTTGATTTTGATGTGATTTTGGGCATGGACAGAGTATCTCCCTACCGAGTGGTTTTAGATTGCTTTTCTAAGACTATTACCTTAGCCATGCTTGGTGTTCCATTAGTGATGTGGCAGGGTTTAGATAGTAGTGATGATTCGGGAATTTCGACTCATTTAAGGCTTATTATTCATTGATTTAGTGTCCTCAAAGTTTTACGCTCATAATTGATGTTAGTTTGTTGATATTCAGCAATGAAGGCTTAAGAGTGAGGCAAGGACATTATGATGCAAAAAGAGTGAAAAAGTTTAAAAGATGAAGAAAAGCAAATCAGGAGCTTGCCAAAGCCACTTGGCAACTCGCCGAGTGGGCGTCGTGTTTGACTAAAGTTCCAGCAAAGTAGCCCATGGACCAAACCAACTTGGCGAGTAAAAAGGTGATTCAACAATGTGTCAAATGGATCGGCAATGCATCGAATCGATCAGCGACAATGATCCAGCTCGCAAAAAGTTCCAAAACAATTTGATGGAAGAGCCAAGCCAAGAGGCGAGAAGAGGAGCAACTCAGCGGATCGCTTACTGGGTCGGTGATCTCAACTTACTCGCCGAGTTGACTCCGTATTCAATTTTTGAAAATGTATGAATACAATTTTAAAGGAAGAATAAGAGGTTCCATAGTTCCCACACTGTACATTGATACGCTCAAATTACACTTCCCTAAAGAAGCGTAAGCGATCGTTATCAAGTAAAGAACCCAACTTGTAGGTTGGGGTCGATCCCACGAGGAAAATGGTTTAGAATTAACTTTAACCTACATTTATATTCATTTAGTCAAATTACTTCCAGAAACAAGTAATTAAAAAGGGGGGATTTGTGAAATAAATTGTAAGAATTCAATAAGTAATCAGTAAACAAAATTCAATTTTTTTGTTGTTATCAAGATGAGAGAATTAACTAGGGTATACGTGTTCACCAAAAGCTCATAACTTAGTAATCCTAGTAATAGCAATCTTTTCCTAGTGTATTACATGCAAAGTGATAAGTTAGGTATCTCCAAATCCTTGGTCCGGCATCTAGGGAATTTCACCTTGCACCTTGGTGCGGCTACGTGTGTGTAATTTACTAACCCTTACCTTTACCTCATATTAGACATCATAATCAATGTTTGGCTTAGTTATTACTTCGCACCAATCGACACTAGCCTATTAGATAATATCACGCTAAATCTATGTTGATAGTTCTTTTCTCGTTAATTACCTCCTTGGTCCGGCAAGTAGTAACGAGGCAAGTTCTAACGTTGGCCACCGTTAAAAAGACTTCTAAACGAAAGAATTATCAATGCATGCAAAACACTATTCAAGAATTGCTTATTTACTATTCATACTTTGTTAATCGCTCATGGATCTCACAACCCTAGTTGTGGAGTTTCGTTACCCATAATCATATGAACAAAATTCATTGCTTTAGATGAAAGAATTATGAACTTACGTAGTTGAGAAAAATAAACCCAGAAATTTAACTTGAATTGCAAACCAAATCTTCAAAACTAACTTTTTGGAAATCAAGAATTGCTAGGGTTGCAAAAATGAATTCCGAAGTCACAAAGTAAAACAAAAGTAATAAAATCTAACCCCAAAAACGAGGTTTACATGCCCTATTTATAGAAAACAAGTCCTAAATTAAAAGGGAAACAAATTAATGAAAGTTTGTTCAGGTATGCGTCTTCATTCCACGAGATTGATTCACGGACCGTCAATGGATCTACGGTCCGTGATTGCCTTCCATCAGCTAGGACTTAGAAAATATTTCAACTTTAAAAAGTCAGCTTCTCTGAAGTAAACGACGAAGTTGCAGTACGGACCGTAGATCGATCTACGGTCCGTCAATCCCATTCCATAGCTCCACACTTAGAATCTTCCAAAAATCAGGTACTGGAACCCTCGCAGTATCAATCTACGGATCAACAGTACGGTCCGTAGGTCAATCTACAGACCATCAATGGCCACCGTGGTTCTACCCTTGGTCAGATTTCCCTGATTTGCCTTCCCTTCCTTGCCTGCTGAGCTACGACCATCACCTATGGAGCTCCAATGGACCTATGGTCCGTAGATCACCTCCGTAGATGCTTTTTTCTGCAGTTCTTTCAGCTCTCTCCTTACTTCCGCGCCTAAACATCTTTCCTGCAAAATATGACAAAAACACATAAAAACCAATACAAAAAGGCCCTAGACACACACAAATTGTAAGTGAAATGTATTAGAAATACCGTAAACTCACGGTATATCAACACCCTCAACTTAAATTCGTTGATTGTCCTCAAGCGACGCACTAAGACTCTAAATGACACTTGTATAGAAGCAAGCAATTCAAGCACAAACAATCACATGGCTCTCTACCCCACTCTCTTTTCAGGTACAAAATTTGTTCTCGTAGAATCGACAAGCTAATTCATGCAGATCAAACCATGACAATGATTAACCAACCAACACACAACATACATTGTTTCACTATCACCAAGGTACCAACTTTCCGACAATGTAACTAGTGCCCTTACTTCAAACGAAATCTCTTTTCTGTCACACAATGACTTATGAATTTGAGTACAAGGATTCATTCAACACTCACACTCAGAAATAACTTCAAGTACAGTTAGTGCTCAGTACTATAGGCTTGCCCTTATTTTCGCTGCTTAGACTCTCCAAACTAGACTCTAGGATCACTATAGGACTTTCTTGGCTTGTAACGTAGGCTCAAGGTTAGGTGTGGTATATTTGGGTACTTCTTAGTGACTTTCTGCCCTCCTTGACATTACACTAGGCTTTCAACCACTTTTTTTATTTTTTTATTTTTGCCATCCTACCGTTGTACCCATTTTTCCCTTGATATTTCTTCAACCATGGATGTGACTTTAGACTTTGTAGCCTCCCCCCCCCTTTTTTAATCTTTCAACAAGTCACATCCATTCCTTTCTTTTTCAACATCAAACTCGTTCATACCCATTTTTCTTTCGGTTTCATCTTTCATAGCCACCCTCAACTTTATGGATTTTCCATTGGTTGAGGTGCACAATACCCGATATCGGGTCAGAGCCAAGATTGAAGTTACTTTTTACATTAGCCACCCTCAACTTAGGCTTTTGTCCTAAGTCGAGGTGCACATGTCCAAGGAGGGACCGGGGCCAACATAGTCGATTATGGGAAGGTGAGTTCGGGGTTTAGAAAGAAAAGGTTTAATTTGAGGCTCAAAGCATTTGGATAAAGGGAGCATTTATTTGATTTGGTTGGATCCTTCTTTTAGGCAATTTGTGGACTTATCAAAACAAGGGACTATGATCACTTCCTAACCTCTAGATTGAATTATCTTAGCAGGACTAATCGGGCAAGTTCTAGTTTTTCACAAAAACTGTTTGAACAATCAACTATTCTTACACGCTCTTGGCACATAGTTTCATTATCAGATTACAAGATTACCCAGTTCAAGTTTCAGTGTAAGTCATGCCATCATGTTGATTCATTATCATGTCATACTCATAGCCAACACATTCAACTTGTCTTAGCCTATCAATTCTAGCACACATCAGAAAATTTGGACAGTTATATTTTTCATAAGCCATCATGCTTCATTCTTCTATACATACAATCCTAACACATGCCGGTTCAACAGAAATTAAAAAGTCTTTTGGGGAAAAAGAACACAGGCAAGAAAACCCCAAGAGAGGATTTATGAGTTGGGCTACTCAAACTTCACCCTATCACTCACAATCCATTTACCCCACCCCCAACAAAAATAGATGCGATTGTCCCCAATGCATACAAGAACAGTAAAAGATAATGGATTGGGTGAAGCAAACCTGTGGCGCATAGCACAGACGAATCATGAACGAGTGGGTGGGTCCGGTTTCCCGGAACCTGCCGGAACAATAGTTGGGTCACCCTCAGTAGTGCCCATATCATCCATCATAGAACCATCAGTGATGCTCACAACGTCCCTCACAACAGGAGGGATCTCTACAACTGGGCATAATTCGATGCCCCTTCAACACTCTCACGCACCCTCTGCTGGCGCAACTCTTCATCTAAAATTGAAGCCTTCCTAGCCTCCTTCTCCTACCTACGCTATCTCTTTTGAGCTTTTTCCTCCTCAATGCGACTAGAATTGTGCCTCTTACCTGTGGCATGTGTATGCTCAGGCCCCACTTCGGCAGTCCCACTGAATAAAGCATCCAGCACCGTATCATCAGTCAATGCAGTAGGTGCAGCCTGAGGTTCAACTGTAGGGGTGGCAAGAATGGCATCAACGTCGGTCCGGAGGCTGGCTAACTCAGTCTGCAAAGAGGATAGATCTATGGTTGGGGCTGATCGCTCGAGGACTCTCAATTCAAAGGCATCAAGACGCTTATTAATAGCCTAGACCTTTCGGTCCATCATGCCCTCCATCCTTCGCTCCATTCTGGCCTCGGACTCGGCTATCAACTTTTGCATCCATGGCTGGATGTGATGCAGCAGTGTGGCCATCTGAGCCTCTAATTTCTGTACTCTGGCAACGGGACAATAGTAGCTCCTAACTGTGGTGTGGACCGGGATGAACTAGGAGCCATACTGGCGGCCTGGGAAGAGGAGACCGGGACAGTATCAGAGTGATATGGTATAATGGGGTCACCGCCCTGTGCCTGCCCCACCGTGTCTGCAAGATCTGCGCCCAAGGGAGGTACCTCAACCTGGGGCTCTCTGCGAGGTGCCGCTACATTTGCCTCATCTCGGATGAGGCCTATATCAAAAGTCTCGGTAGGGTAGATCAACCTATCACAATGCCAGATCAGCACTCCAGAGTCCCTGCACAAATGGAAAATAAAACATGGAAAGGGGTAAGTAGTGGAGGTCTTGAATGCCCTCTCGTGAATCTCTGCCAGCAACATACGAGCAAAGTCAATCTCCACTCCTGCTACTAATGCTGCAGCCATGACCGCTCTGTCCCAAGTGAGTTGGTTGTCAGCTTTTGTAGGCGACACTCTGTTACTCACCAACAACTAGAAGAACTTGGCCGCAAAATTTAATGTGGCCTTTCGGATACCCAACCGTGGTATGGTGACCCACTCCGCACGCTCGCCATCTGCAGCAATGTACTTAGCCAACCATAGTATAACAACCTCTCGCTGCTCAGCATTCTTCTGGAAAGCACCGCTCCGCACGATGTCCTATCTGTAATCAAACTTCGCTTTGTTTAGTGACCAAGAGTGATCTGTGGTAGGCCCATAGAGAAAGCGGCTGATGGTGGCCTATGATATGTCTACCAGAAAACCTCGAACCATAGTGGAAGTTAGAGGATCTTAGGCTAAGGGCTTTGACTGCTTGGAAATTGACCTACGGAGAGTGGCAACATATGAGGCGTAGAACTCCCGCACAATCTCCTTGCTAAAACTCCCTGGGTCTCGAGCCATCCAGTCACACTTGTGAAGGTTAAAAAGCTGGTGGATGTCACGGACAGTGTGCAAGCTCCTAGTGAGGACTCGGCGCTCCTCTGTAATAAGTCGGGCCATCTTCTCTTTGTCATTCTTCATCTTGACATCCCGATAAATTTTCCATTGGCCCTCTACACACCATCTATTTGGATCACCAGCTACTGGAGTAGGATCATCATTCCGTGGTGCAGGTACTGACTCCGAGCTAGTGGCCTCATCAGACGAGGCTGCTTGATCATTTTCACCGGACCCTATGGCTGATTTAGCACTGGACCCTGCAGCATGGGTAGATTCGGAACCTGAAGCATGGCTAGACTCAGAGCCCGAAGCCTGGGCAGACTCGGAGCCAGACGTAGACCCATTAGCTGAACTGGAAGCAACCCCAGTTTGTGACCCGATCAGTGTGTGCTCCTCATCAAACTGGGAGACAGTGACTACGTCGGGAATCACCTTTCGGGGGGTGCCTCTAGTGGTTCGGGGTGCAGTGGGAGAAGTCCTTGTATTAGGAGGAACGTATGCTGGATCTTTTTCTATGTCCGTGTCCTCATCGATTAACCTGAAGCTAGGAGCAACAGATTTTGACTTGCCCTGTTTTGAGTAAGTGACTAGCTTCTTGGGTGCCATCGTACCCGTGGAAGCGATATTAGTGCCAAAACTAACACTAAACAAACTAATTTTTTTTTAGAATTATACATGAATAGTAACAAAATCCCCAAAAAAAAATTTCAGACAGAAGCTACAGTAGTCATCCATGGAGGGGACCTACGGTCCGTAGACTGATCTATGGTCCGTGGAACCATTCCGTGGATTAGAAGACCAACAATATTGGTCGCAGATGGAAACCACGGATGTACAAAATGGTCCGTAGATTGATCTTTGGACCGTAGTCCACATCCGTGGTTTCACACTTAGTGAAATTTTCAAGTGCATCAACCCACGAACCCAATCTACAGTCCGTAGATTGATCTATGGTCCGTAGACGGGGTATCGTGGATGCGATCTGTGCCAGGTTTCAGTCATTCTTTATTTTCAAGTCCACATCTTAGACCATTTTCAACAATATCCTAGTCTAACCATGCATTTCAACATTGAAACATTCTAGTGTGTCAGTCTTAGGATTCTAATTAATCATTTTAATAGGTATTTAAGACAAACTTTGGAACCCTAAGTCGAAACGTACATTTAGACTTATAATCACATACAACAAGGCAATACAATCACTATCTATCGTTCCAAGGTTATTGTAACTTCCAATTTTATCATGCAATTTCATCTAACATTTACCCAAGGTCAAGACCCAACTCCCGACTTTCTATATTCAATCTATGAACCGAAATTCAAAGTGAGGGGAAAGTCTATTACCTTACAAGCAACGAGGAGTGGGGTGATTGTGTGACGACACTAGGCTTTGCAAGACCAAATAATCACCTCTTCATTACTAACCCAACACCGGACCCTTTTGTGGAATATGAAATGAGTTGTATTCGGAATGGAAAGGAATTGTGGGAATGGAAGGGATGATTTTATGGGAGAGTTATGGAGTGATTTAAGGAGGTTATGGAATGGTTGAAACGGTTGGAGAGTGAATGGGGGGAAGTGGAAATGATTTGAAATTAGGGGACTTTTAAATAAGGGGGTCTAAGTCGGGTCAGACTGAATTAGGATTTGGACCCACGAGACCCCGTTTATGGTCCGTGAGTCGATCTACGGTCCATAGATTGGGACCGTAGATCACTCTTACACTTGGAAAAGTTTAGGGGATTACCTGGGATCTACGGACACCATCTACGGTCCATGGATAGAACAACGGACCGTTGATGGGGTCCGTAGACCTCTGCACCACACCATTTTCTGCAGATTTTTCATAGTGTACTTGAACATGTAGCAACCATTAGGCTATTCTTTTTATATTTTCTAGACACTTTTTAGACAGAAACCCTATGCTAATTCTAGCCAACACTAAAAAAAACTAAATTGATACAGAGACGCAATTAAACAAAGAAAACTACTAAATGGAAAACAGAAACCTATTGCTGGCTAGATTGTACATCTTGGGTTGCCTCCCAAGCAGCGCTTGATTTAACGTCGCAACACGACGCAAGTTTCTTGATTACTCAGACTTCATCAAGATTGTAGGCCTTAATCACTTCTTGCACACTTTTAGCATTTCCCAGATAGATCTTGATCCTTTGCCCGTTTACCATGAACCTTGTTCCTTCACTATTCTCAAGCTCAAACGCTCCATGGGGGAGCACTTTTGTGAGCAAAAATGGCCCAGTCCATTTGGACTTGAGTTTACCTGGAAACAAGCGCAACCTAGAGTTGAATAGAAGCACAAAATCGCCAACCACAAATTCTCGCTTTTCAAATCTTTGATCATGATACTGCTTCATCTTCTCGTTGTACATGGCTGAACTTTCATAAGATTTTAGGTGAAACTCATCAAGCATATTCAAGTCATTCATTCTTTGATTAGATACGGCGCCCCAATCCAAATTTAGCTTCTTCGTTGCCCACATCGCCTTATGCTCTAGCTCTACTGGTAAATTACAAGACTTCCCATATGCAAGTTGGTAAGGGGACATACCTATGGGGTCTTGTATGCAGTGCGATAGGCCCATAGAGCATCATCAAGCTTCCTTGACCAATCCATTCTATTAGCATTCACAGTCTTCGCCAAAATCTGTTTGATTTCTCTGTTGGACACTTCAACTTGCCCACTAGTCTGCGGATGGTAAGGAGTGGCTACATTGTGGCGGACACCATATTTCTCAAGTAGTGCCTTGAACAATTTATTACAAAAGTGGGAAACTCCATCACTGATAATCGCCTTCGGTGTACCAAATCTGGAGAAGATATTCTTTTTCAAGAATGCGGTGACACTTTTACCTTCATTGTTGCGGAGCGCAACTGCTTCCACTCACTTCGATACATAATCAACCGCAACAAGAATATACTTCATCCCATATGAACTCACAAATGGACCCATAAAATCAATGCCCCATACATCAAACAACTCTATCACCAATATAGGATTCATATGGAGCTCTTGCCTCTTTGAAATCCCCCATTCTCTTTGGCAACAATCACAAGACTTGGCTAAATCATGAGCATCTTGGTGGATGGTAGGCCAGTAGTTCCCACACTGCAAAATCTTATGCGCAGTCCGAATACCACTATGATGCCTACCAACAGGCGATGAATGGCATGCATCAAGTACACTCAACATCTCAACCTCGGGCACACAACGACGAATACTCCCATCAGCACAACTACGATACAAGTAAGGCTCATCCCAAAAGAATTTCTTCACATCATGCATAAACTTTCTCCTTTGGTGAAAAGACAAGTTCGGGGGCACCAAATCGCTTGCCAAATAATTAGCAAAGACTGCGAACCATGAAATCAAATCATGAGAAGCAGCCAATACCTATTCATCTGGAAAAGAATCATTAATTTCAGCCCTATCTCCAAGCTTTAGCATAGCCTCTTCCTTTAATCTGGACAAGTGATCAGCAACTTCATTTTCGGTCCCCTTTCTATCTTTTACCACAAAATCAAACTCTTGCAGCAATAATACCCATCTAATCAATCTTGGTTTTGCATCCTTTTTCGCCATCAAATACCTCAATGCGGAATGGTCAGTATGCACTATGACCTTAGTACCAAGCAAGTAGGATCGAAATTTCTCGAATGCAAAAACCACCGCAAGAAGCTCTTGTTCGATCACAGTATAATTCTTCTGGGCCACATTTAGAGCTTTTCTAGCATAGTAAATAGGGTGAAGAGTTTTCTCTTTCCTCTGTCCTAGTACCACACCAAGCGCCACTCCACTTGCATCACACATTACCTCAAATGGTTGTCCCCAATCAGGTGAAATAATGATAGGTGCAGTAACCAACTTCTCCTTCAACTCTCCAAATGCTATCAGACAAGCATCATCAAAATCAAACTTATACTCCTTTTCGAGCAGTTTGCACAATTGGTGTGCAATTTTTTAAAAGTCTTTTATGAATCTCCTATAGAACCCACCATGCCCAAGAAAACTTCTAACACCTTTTACAGAAAGAGGTGGTAGAAGCTTTTCTATTACCTTAACTTTAGCTCTATCAACCTCAATACCTTTCTCTGAAATTCGATGACCCAACACTATACCTTCTTTAACCATGAAATGACACTTCTCCCAATTCAGCACCAAGTTGCAGTCTTCACACCTTTTAAGCACCTCGGCAAAATGATCCAGACAACAATCAAAAGAATCACCTACAACTGAAAAATCATCCATGAACACTTCAATAGTGTCCTCCACCATAACAGAAAATATCGACATTATACAGCGCTGGAAGGTTGCTGGAGCATTGCATAACCCAAATGGCATCTGTTTGAAAGCAAAAGTCCCATAAGGGCAAGTGAAGGTGGTCTTCTCTTGGTCTTCTGGAGCTATAGAAATTTGATTGTAGCCCGAATACCCATCAAGAAAACAATACCAACCCTTTCCTGCAAGTCTATCCAACATCTGGTCCATGAATGGCATATGAAAGTGGTCATTTTCTGTCCATGCATTCAACTACCGGTAATCCATACAAACTCTCCATCCAGTCAGATGCCTCATTGGAACAAGCTCATTTCTTTCATTTGGAACCACAGTAATACCACTCTTTTTAGGCACATACTGCACAAGAGACACCCAACTACTATCTGCAATGGGATAAATAACTCCCGCATCCAGCCACTTGATGATCTCCTTTTTAACTACCTCTTGCATAGGTGGATGTAGTTTTCTCTGGTGCTTGATACTGGGCTTATGATCTGGCATGATTGGATTTTGTGAGAGCATATACCGAGAGGAATCCCAATAATATCCGTAATAGTCCACCCAATAGCTCGCTTGAAAATCTTAAACACAGTCACCAAGCACTCTACTTACCTCACATTCAAATCTGCCGCAATGATGACCGTCAAAGTATTCTCTCTTCCCAAGTAGACATACCTCAAATGCGGTGGTAGAGCCTTAAGCTCCACTTTCGGTGCCTCTACAATAGATGGTCTTGCGGGTGGGGACTCGTGATTCTTCATGTCTAACTCATACTTCTTTGGTTAGGACAAATATTCACACCTATCGAGTGCGGCTACCAACTTATCATACTCTTCAATACCATCACTATCGAAATTTATCATAACTGCTGCTAGTGCCTCAGCACCTATCGCTCTTCAATTTGCACTTTTGTCCCACTCTTCGCTCTGTAAGTTATAGAAGATACTGTTTGGAGCTTAGCACTCTGCTTCATGGACCTAGCACATCATGGAGTACATCAATGGGCCTCTTCACAGTTCGATCAGGCATTAGTAACCGCATTGTAGTGGGTTTTGGGTCCCCTAGACCCAACTTCTTGTAAATAGAAAATGGCATGAGGTTGATGCTAGCACCAATCACACAATGTCTTAGCGAAGTATAACAATCCGATAGTACATGGAATCGTGAAGGCACCAGGTTCCTCTTTCTTTTGCACAAGAGACCTTATAGCAATAGCGCTACAATGCTGCAATCTATCATCATCTTCAAAACTCACAGACCTCTTTTTGTTACCATATCTTTCATAAACTTTGCATACCCAGGCATTTGCTCCAAAGCTTCTATCAACGGAACGTTAATGGAAAGCTGCTTCAACATAGTAATAAACCTGCGATATTTACCATCTTCAGTCTTCTTCACTAATCTCTGTGGAAAAGGTGGTGAATGTCTAGATATGAGGACCACTTTCTGAGATATCTCCGCTTCTTTCTCCGTCGCATTCTCGAACTTTTCTCTAATCTCTACCATATCATATTCTTTTCTAATCTCAACTTCCACC
Organism: Solanum lignicaule; assembly: GCA_029582545.1. Taxonomy (NCBI): domain Eukaryota; kingdom Viridiplantae; phylum Streptophyta; class Magnoliopsida; order Solanales; family Solanaceae; genus Solanum; species Solanum lignicaule. The sequence continues at coordinate 39,036 of JAJOOF010000337.1, read as the reverse complement.
ACAGACGGCTTAGGTGGATCAATGGGTTGCTTACCTCCTCGAGTAGTAACTGCCATACAATGACCGTCATTCTTTGGATTCTGGATAATGTTGCTAGGAAGAGTACCAGGTTGATGTGGGTTCACTTTAGTAGACAACTGGGTCATCTGCTGCTCTAGGTGCTTTATTGACACCGCATGGGCATCAACCTTTTGACCAATACCAGACAAGTCATTTCTCATCTCCTTCACATTCTCATCAGTTGCATCAAACCTTCTCACCATCTTCTGCATCATATCTTCAATACGCGCCATGCTGCCTCCAGCTTCCCTAGTACCAGATTCCCAATTTTGAGGGGGAGCATAAGGTCCAACTCGATCTTTTCTGATGCCATAGTTGTTTTAGTTGTAGTTGTTGTCGCGATTGAAGTTCCCATCCCGGACATATTGGCCCTCTCGGTTGTAACTTCCATAGTTCCGACCTTGGTTTCCTTGACCTTGGCACCAATTTTCCATGTTGGGTCCTTGTGCATTTGGTCGAAAACCCCCCATCTGATCATTCACATCATAAGCATCCTCTTCATAGTAACACTCTTCCACTGGTGGTGGAGTTCTAGTCAAGTAGTTCACAATATTTACCTTTTTTGTACCTCCGCTCACATGCTTCAATACCAACCCCAACTCGGTCCTCATCTGAGCCATCTCTTCACGAATCTCATCTGCAGACTAGTTGTTTGTAGCATGAACGGAAAATGTGTTTCTCCCAGTATCCGACCTCCTAGTGCTCCATGCTTTATTGTTGCGAGAGATCTTCTCCAGATTTTCTGTGATCTGTGCGTATGTGCACTCACCATATGAACCTCCAGCAATAGTATCAAGCACTGCTTTATTGTTATCATTCTGACCTCGATAGAAATATTCCTTCAGCGACTCATCATCATTACGGTGATACAGAACACCTCTTATGAATGAAGTGAATTTGTCCCATGAGCTACTCACAGACTCTCCAGGTAATGCCACAAAATTATTGACCCTATCTTTGTGATTGAGCTTCTTGGACACTGGATAATACCTTGCTAAGAACACATCCCTCAGTTGGTTCCATGTATAGATTGAGTTATAAGGAAGCTCAGTGAACCATATAGCAGCATTGCCTGTCAGTGATAGAGGGAACACTCGCAATCCGATGATATCCATATCCAAGTCTGGCCGACCTACAAAGCTCTTGCAGACCACCCTTTTCTTGGCTATATGAGCATGTGGGTCCTCCGATGGCAACCCTGAGAACAAGCCCTTCGCTGTAAGCATCTACATTAAGCTACTAGTTACCACAAATGTGTGCCCCGGAGGTAAAGGGGGTAAGACTAGAGGTCCTTCAGAGTCAGCAATATTGACGTTGCCCCTGTAGTTGTCATGTAGTTGTGGGCCTGGTGGACCGTGCACCCTCACTGCATCTCCCAATTGATTTTCAGCTAGACCCCGGTTTTCCCCACCAGCTACTCTCGGCTGTTGTAACTCAACTGCATCACCAAGATTTACTTTGATAGGATTAATTGGAATTCCTTGATTGTTCATTCTTTGCAAAGTTCTGTTCAACTCTGGATCGTAAGGAATAAGTGGGTCACCTTGGCTCCGTGTTCTTGGCATACACTAGAGTCAGGACCAGAGAGAGACAAAAACAAAAACAAAAAGAAAAATTAGGAAATATTTTACTAAAGTTCAATAATGTAGTTAAAATTAATCTAAAAGCCAAATTTCCCCGGCAGCGGCACCAAAATTTGATACACTCAAAATAGACCTCCCTAAAGAAGCGTAAGCGATCGTTATCAAGTAAAGAACCGAACTTGTAGGTTGGGGTCGATCCCACGAGGAAAATGGTTTAGACTTAACTTTAACCTACACTTATATTCGTTTAGTCAAATTACTTCCAGAAACAAGTAATTAAAAAGAGGGGATTTGTGAAATAAATTGTAAGAATTCAATAAGTAATTAGTAAACAAAAGTCAATTTTTTTGTTGTTATCAAGATGAGAGAATTAACTAAGGTATACGTGTTCACCACAAGCTCATAACTCAGTAATCCTAGTAATAGCAATCCTTTCCTAGTGTATTACATGCAAAGTGATAAGTTAGGTATCTCTAAATCTTTGGTCCGACATCTTAGAGAATTTCACCCCGCACCTTGGTCCGGCTACATGTGTATAATTTACTAACCCTTACCTTTACCTCATATTAGACATCATAATCAATGTTTGGCTTAGTTATTACTTCGCACCAATCGACATTAGCCTATTAGATAGTATCACACTAAATCTATGTTGATAGTTCTTTTCACGTTAATTACCTCCTTGGTCCGGAAAGTAGTAACGAGGCAAGTTTTAAGGCTGGCCACCGTTAAAAAGACTTCTAAACGAAAGAATTATCAATGCATGCAAAATACTATTCAAGAATTGCTTATTTACTATTCATACTTTGTTAATCGCTCATGGATCCCACAACCCGTGGAGTTTAGTTACCCATAACCATATGAACACAATTCATTGATTTAGATGAAAGAATTATGAACTTACGTAGTCGAGAAAAATAAACCCAGAAATTCAACTTGAATTGCAAACCAAATCTTCTAAACTAACTTTTTGGAAATCAAGAATTGCTAGGGTTGCAAAAATGAATTCCAAAGTCACAGAGTAAAACAAAAGTAATAAAATATAACCCCAAAAATGATGTTTACATGCCCTATTTATAGAAAACAAGTCCTAAATTAAAAGGAAAACAAATTAAGGAAAGGTTGTTCAGTCACGTGTCGTCATTCCACGAGACTGACTCATGGATCGTCAATGGATCTACGGTTCGTGATTCCCTTCTGTCAGCCAGGACTTAGAAAATATTTCAACTTCAAAAAGTCAGCTTCTCTGAAGGAAACGACGGAGCTGCAGTAAGGACCGTAAATTGATCTACGGTCCGTCAATCCCATTTCGTAGCTCCACACTTAAAATCTTCCAAAAATCAGGTACTGGAACCCATGCAGTATCAATCTACGGATCGAAAGTATCTTCATTCCATGAGACTGACTCACAGACCGTCAATGGTTCTACGGTCCGTGAGTCCCTTCCGTTAGCCAGGACTTAGAAAATATTTCAACTTCAAAAAGTCAACTTCTCTGAAGCAAACGTCGTAGCTGCACTACGGACCGTAGATCGATCTACGGTCCGTCAATCCCATTCCGTAGCTCCACACTTAGAATCTTCCAAAAATTAGGTACTGGAACCCTCGCAGTATCAATCTATGGATCAACAGTACGGTCCGTAGATCAATCTACGGACCATCAATGGCCACCGTGGTTCCACCCTTGGTCAGATTTCCTTGATTTGCCTTCCCTGCCTTGCCTGCTGATCTACGGCCATCACCTACGGAGCATCAATGGACCTACGGTCCATAGATCACCTCCGTAGATGCCCTTTTCTGCAGTTTTTTCAGCTCTCTCTCTATTTTCGCGCCTGAACATCTGTTCTGCAAAATATGACAAATACACATAAAACCCAATATAAAAATGCCCTAGACACACACAAATTGTAAGTAAAATGTATCAAAAATACCATAAACTCACGGTATATCATACATTCGAGTTTTTATAGAGTTTTTTCACCGCACACATTGTTTCAACACTTTTGAGAGAAATTTGTGATTGAGAATTGGAGAGGTTAAGATTTTAGCTTAATTTCAGCATTTTGGCATTTCCAAATTGTTGGCAACTTCAGATGGATAATCTAGTTGGTAACAATTTCTTATTTTCCACTATGTTTGGCTAAAACCCCATATCTTAGGGGTGTGATCATGTAGTCGAATGTCTTAATTAGCTAATGAGTATTATTTATTGCTGATTTAATTATTTATTTGAAGTGGGTTCAGTCATTTGTTCATGTTTTAATTCAGGAATTGAGGTTACTAATTCAAGTCTACCTTAGTTTTCTATACTTGTTTGAGAAAGAGGTATTAAAGTAGAAAAAATGATTGATAGTTGTATTGATTGTGTCTTTAAAATCTTACTTGAGATAGTGGATTTGAATGCGTCTTTACAAACTCAGCTCGAGAAAGTGGGTAAATTAAAGATTTGGGTTGTTTGATAATGCTAAGGTTCTGAGGTTTGAGAGAACTCACTTGAAACATAGTAGTTGATCGAGAGATGACTATTGTTTCTAAAACCTAGCCTACCCGCTGAGATTCAACTCTTTTTGGAAATCAATGATTACCCATTACGTGAAATTAACATTCGACTGATCACATTCTTAAGGTTCGATCTCTAATTGTTTAATTCCCGTGTTAGTGATTTCATGTTTACAATTGGTTACCAATTTCTCTCCCCATTTGATATTAGTCACTTAAATTTAATGATTTAGTTTATGTCGCATGATTCCTTATACCTACAAAAGATTAGAACACATTTTTACTTCATAATCGAATTCTTTACCGTCTCACTCCCTGTGAGATCGACCCCAACACATCGTTGGGTTTATACTTGTTAGTGAGCACCTACACTTCAAATAGGAAGAGGTGTAGTTGAGCGTTATAAAACATGGCGCTGCTGCTGTGGAGTGGTGTTTAGAATTCTTTTGTCGAAGTGTTCTTTTGCTCTAATTTTGTTGTGGTAGAAGTTTCTTAATTTATGTTCTCGTTTGTTGCTCTCAAACATGCGAAGAAATGAGTGTAAATGGGAGAAATGCAAGTCAACTTAGGATTAATGATGACATCGGGGATTGGTATGATGTCAATGTGGATCTAGTGGGAAATGTTGGTTCAATTCGTTTGGCCCCAACTATGGGCAATGCGTTGTTTCATGTGACCAGTACTATGTTGCAGCTGTTGCAAATGAAGGGTTTCTTTGGAGGGCTTGCTCATGAGGACCCGCTTGACAACATTTGCAATTTCATGGATATGTGTGGACCATTTTCATTCAACAACTTCAGTCAAGAGTCAGTCCAACTTCATTTGTTTCCCTTCTCTCCAATGGGCGAGACATCAAGGTGATAAACGAGTTACCAAGGGAATTAATCTCCTCTTGGGAAGAGCTCACATAAGTGTTTTATGAAAGATTTTTCCCTCCCTCGAAGATTGTCAAGTTGAGGGATAGCATTAAGAACTTCAAGCGGGTTGAGAGTGAACCCATTCACGAAACATGGCTAAGGTTTCAAAAGTTGCTTCTTAAATGCCCTAATCATAGTTTGCCAGATAATGTGCTATTGCAATATTTCTATCGGAGTCTTGACACTGTTAACAAAGGTATTGCTGAACCACTTGTTCGGCGTGGTATTATGAGATAACCATTTGACATAGCGTCGATGTTGCTTGACGAGATGAACAAAATTAATTGTGCATGGTACACAAGGGAAGACAAGGTGTCTTTTTTGAATCTTGGGCTGACTAAGGAGCAATGGGAAAAGAATCAAGAGTGTGATGAAAACATGGCCAAGATAATGACCCAAATGGACCTATTGATGAAACATGTCATGGGAGGAGGGTACCGGGCTGTGAATGCGGTTGGTGCAAGTAATAAAGTGAGTCCAGATGATGCTTATTTTGAAACCATGTACAATGAAGAGGTTTAGTTCTTGTCAAAACACGTAGGGGGTTCTCGTCCGAGTTATCCAAGGCCGAGCGGAAATCAAGGATGGAATAGGGATTATGATGATGGTTGGAGAGATTGAGATCGTGAATGGCGTGACCGAGGTGCAAATTGGAGAGATAGAGATGGGGAAAAATATCGCTATGTGCCTTCTCATAAACGTCAAAAGCCGAAGGAACCAAGGGCTGATACTGAGAGCTTCCAGAGGGAAGATATGCTTGATCCTATCTTGAAAAAAATGGAAGGGTCGGATAAGGTGCTCAAGGAGATGAAAGATGATGTCTCATCTCTAAACCAAACAATTGTTTCACACTCTCTTTCCTTTAAGCATCTTGGAACGCAGACGAGTCAGATCTCGGCTCATTTAAATCCACGACCAAAAGGGGGTCTCTCAAGTGATACTTTGGTAAACCTGAAAAATGAGACGTGATCACATGGACACGTCGTGCCACGACACTAAATAAGACTCTTCTTGGGAGGCAACCCAAGGTTTACTTTTTGTCATTTGAATAACATTTGTTGGATGTGCAGGTTAAAATTTGAAGTTAGGGAGAAAAGGAAAATAGGTGAGTTCAGAACTCACTCGACAAATCATCGGCGGTTCGATGAGCTCGAGGATGATCGTACTTTGGACCAAATTAAGGGTTGGAGTTCTGTTAAATTCGGTGGGCTAAAGGCCATTCGGTGCATCGCCGAGTGGATCAACGACATTATCAAGGCTTACCATCTAAGGTGTGAACTGAAGGGTCAAAGGCTTTCAACTGTTTTAAATTCAAAACAACTCCTTATTTTGAACTTTTCGACTATTGTACTCTCACAATTAAACTTTAGATTGTAGTTTTTACTTGAAATTTTCGTGGGTGTCCTCGTGTGGTCGAAATCTGACGCATTGCTCATCATAGTCTCTTTACCTTAGTGTCTTGTGTCTTCAATTGAGGTTGGTTCTCCGAATTACCCTTAATTTCATGATTTGCTCTGAGCATGCTTTTGAGTAGTTAATGGATCTATTTTATTCTTTGATTATATGTCTAATCGATTATTGAGTATTTTTGGTGAGCATCTTAGATATTGTGTTTAGCCTAAATTAGTTTAAATTTTGGGTGTAAATTGCTTGAATTGTGAGTTTACATGTTGGGTTTTGTGTGGGTGAAGTCTGAGTAACCCAAATTCCACCAAACAGCTCGAATTTTCCCAATGATGGATCAGGTGAGTCGTTCTTAAGGGAAAAATTGTTGTTTGGTCGAATCTAGGTAAATTGGGGGAAGTGTGAGTACCCCGAGGTAAATAATCGTATGGGTTAGGCTTGAATTGCATATAATTGGGCTTGCAATTATTTGTCATAGATTGTGCGTTGAGAATCAAATATTGGGGTGAAAATCTAGCATGTTGGGCCATTTGGCGAGCTTAGTCAAGCTCGTTGAATTACTCGGCGGTTCACCGACTGACTCCCCTTATGGCCTTCTTGACATGAATTATTGTTGTTTGGTTTTGTAATTTTCAGCGAGATGCATGTGCTCACCGAATAGCCTTAGCCTCGCCGTCTTGAAGCTTATTTTTTGCTAAATTTTTTGTAACTTTCGGTGAGACCCTTTTGTATCGCCGATTAGAAGGTTCGGCGACTCACCGAATCGTCTTTTGTTTCACCGATTCTAGATGAATTGTTAATATTTTGTTTAGTTCATTTCAGTGAGCTCTCTAAAGCTCGTCGAATGAGTTTGGCCTCACGCCGAGTTGGTTGGCGAGTTTTTCTGCACCATTTTTGAAATTGTTGTTCACTAACCCTTTGCAACCAGAATTGTTCTTGTTTGGTTGTTTGCTTTGATAGATATGGCTAGACTAAAAGTCCCAGGGAAAGGTCCACTAACCTGAAAGAAGGCTAAGGGGGTTGTTATTTCTACGGAGGTGGTACCTCCTTGATCTACTAGACTTCGATCCGCTCAAGCAAGTGGTCAGGGAAAGGGAAAGAAACCAGCGAACCCTATTCCGAGTAATTCTAGCTCTGACAACATGGGTGTATATTCAACCCACCTTACCACATCTAGTTCTGAGAGTGAGGATGATGCAGGATTCCACGATTCACATTCATGATTCAGTGCCAGCCAATGATCAAACACTGAAACGAAGGCGTGCTGAGTTGCGCTCCTAAGAACTTCAAAATCCAGCTCGACTTCCGCCACTCTAGACACCTCCACCACCTCCAGCACAGGTATTCCTCTTGCCCCAACACCTTCTCCACATTCTATAAACCAGCTGAAGTCGTAGGTATGCGGACAATTCTGGGGAAGAAACGGTTATCTACAGATGGGGTGGTAGATAGGTATCCAGCAGTGTGGGAAACACTACTCTTCCATAGATTTCAGTAGTTCACTCAGCCTGGGTGTCACGACCCAAGAGCACCCCCTAGTCGTAACACGGTATACTCGACCCCGAAGGAGTCTAATACAAGACTCTTAGCATTCATAACATTAGATAGATAGAAATATTGCGGAATTTAAAACTTTTCTTTAATAAATCCAACATCAAAAGACATTTATAAAGCAGCGGAATACTAAGTCTCACATGGACATCTTGGACAGACTTTAACAAGATTGGGTCACGACCCTTTACAATTTAAGTCTTAACAAAGTCTAAAACATAAAAACTAGAAACATAAAATCCTTGTCCTCGACTTATGAGGACATACCAAAAGAGGTCTTGAGAGAACTCTAATCCCAAGCTCCCCTAGAGAAAGCAATCACTTGCCGGAACCTAAACTTGTAGTAAAAATAAGAAAATATGGGTTAGCACACAAAAATGTATTAAGTATGCTGACAATGCAAAAACATTCTTCAAAAGGGACATTTTGTTGAAAGTCATGCTTTATGCCATTTTTGTAAAACTTCATGAACATTGATACAAGAGACATAATATAAGTCACAACCAACATACAAAGTTACATAATTCTCATTTGAACAAAATCACATATAACCCTTTACCTTCACCTTGAGCCTCCACCTCAAGTAACCCTCAAGCTATGCCTTGTGCAATGTATGGGTAGCGTCCCATACCACCATCCACACTAAGGCACCACCTTAAGGTCACCCAAAACTGAACTTACCATTCATCCTTTCCAACTTTACACAGTAAAGTATTTAAGAGACATAAACATTATATGAATCACATCATCACATTAAGACCAACATCTAAGACAACTCTAAGTCATACTTGTGCAATGTGAAAGTAGCATCCCATAATACTACTCACATTAAGTATTCCTTTGAAGTCACCATAGACAAGGCACATTCATATAGAATAGAGACAAAGAAGTAACTCATAATACAATCCAAGTATAGCATACATCTTTGCATTTAAGCATTAAAGACAAACTTCATGATTAGATTTATTTAGGACAAATTCATGCATTTAGAGGACTTTTATACATTAAGTTTGGGAAGCCAATATGCATTCTCAACCATAGAAGACAAGCTATAGTCACAATACACTCATAACATAGTAATATCAATACGTTAGCAACCTCTAAGAACACTTGTGCAATGTATGGTTGGCATCCCATAATACCAACCTTAATAAGCATTCCTTGCAGCCACATATTCATTTCCATAATCTTCAAGCTTACCATAATCCATAGTCATAAATAAGGAATTATAAAAGTATATGAACTAAACATAAGGAAATTCATCTATTTATATCTTATCATACCATAAGGAAACCATTCCACAACATCCTGATAAGTCTCCTTGTGCAATGTAAAAATGAAGTCCCATACCCCCACTTCTACCATGTAAACCCATTAAGAAGTCATTGTATAGTTACTATCATATTCATTATCTTATCATACCATAAGGAAACCATTCCACAACATCCTGATAAGTCTCTTTGTGCAATGTAAATGTGAAGTCCCATACCCCCACTTCTACCAAGTAAACCCATTAAGAAGTCATAGTATCGTTTCTATCATATTCATTATCTTATTGTTATTAGGGAATATTAGCCATAACCGACATATACCATATGACCTACGTGGAATCTTGTGTCATATAACCCCACACTGAAAGAAGGTGTTCTTACTTGCCGAAGGTAGAACTAATTATATTTAGCTTCGAAGTGGATCCACTAGCTAAGTCCTATGTTTGGCACATATTTATGGGATAGGGACATTTTTACTAGAAACCCAACCTATTGCATTATCGGAGGAGCTTCCATCTCATGAGTTTACTATAGATGACCCAACCAATTGCATTAGAGGAGGGGCCTTATCCTCATTGTCCATGTCCACTCGGTCCTAGGCATTATTTCCCAATTATACATAATTAGTATGGAATTGTATCTACAAGTGTGAAGGCAGACTTTACCCTTCATTCAATACAACCCACTAAATAGCTCATAGATTCATTTGAGGTGAGAACTACCTTTCACCTTTGAATCAACATTAGTATGTGAGAATAACTATGATACCAAGATCATGTGTTCTCATGAGAATGGACTTTCAATCAACACGATAGGATCAACATGGGTATGTACATTTCATGCATAATAATTTGTAAAGGTGCATATGAGAACTATACTTTCAATTAACACCATTGATACACCGTAATCATGTTTATGCATGTAGTGTGTGTGTAATTGTCCTTGCAATGACACAATCAACATCATTATAATCATCCTAGACCATGCATACAATATCAAGTGTAGGGGCAATGGAAGAATAGCCTTTTCAACAATACCACAATATACTCAATAGTCATAGAACTTTCAACTTCTAAGTAAATCATGAGTTCACACCCAATCTTGCCAACATGCACAAACCTTCACAATATGCCCTTCAAGGGTTATGGATCAACTCGTCCCATCATATAGCAATAGTACAATAGATAAGGGAATACCATTATCCGACAACTAATCAATATATTAATTACATCATGATTGGCACTTTATACTTCAAGTATTCAACAGCATGCACATAATATCAGGATCAAGTCAATTCATGTTTAGAAGCATTACCCTAAACCAATTCAAGTCCATGTGATCTAGTCTAAGGCATTATATGGAGGAATTCATAATTCTTGGAGGATCACATTTAAACCCTCAATTTTCTTCTTTCATGACATAACCCTTGAATCTTAGGTTAATCACGAATACATGTAGAATTATACTAACATCATGCAACTACATCATAACTAAACACCTCCACCTTTAAAGTGGATCAACATCTCTAATACAAGTCTACTACAAAAATTCACCATAATTAGGCATAGATGATGATACAAGTCAACAATCTAAATCAATCTAGGCATAACTCCCTCAACATTCATTCATAATCAGCAAACCCATTTCATAAGGCACAATTTAGGAATTGAGAGAAATCATGGGTCCATAGAGTATTTTTTTTTTATCTTAAATCATCAATTAAACATTAATATAATCATAGTCTATCATTTGAAAACGTTTGATGCAAGAACCCATGAGATTGAGTGAAACTTAGGGTTTTTCATGAAACTTGAAAAACTTTGAAACTTCTTTGAAATTGACTCTAGGGTGAAAATTAACCCTAGATGAAGGATCACCATACCTTTTACAAAGATTTCCCCACGAAATTTGATGAAGAAGCTTTGAATCCAAACCCTAGCTCCCACTTCTTCTTTTTCCTTGAGTTGAGAGAGAAATATTGAGAGAGGAAAAACTTGGGGTTTTTGATTAATCAGGGGAAATAGGTGTTTAAAGACTTAAAACTATACATATGTAAGATATACATCTATTTAAAACGATCCCACATCAATAAAACTTAAATAAGAATTTACCAAAAACACCCTAGTTTAGGCAGCTCCGACAGTGACCAATGTCACTTCTATGGACCATGAAGGGGGACCACGGCCCGTGGTCCCTAGGCAATAGCTCCCTCAACCTTTCTAAACCTCCACATGGACAAGTAATCTTCACAGCCACTTCTATGGGCCGTGGTCAAGACTACTGGCAGTGAAGTGGTCCGTGGAACTTGGGCAGTAGCTTTACCAAGTTGCCTTGCTTGCCATGCCACCAAGTGACCTTCATGGCCACTTCAATGGACCGTGGTCAAGACTACTGACCGTGAAGTGGTCCGTGGTCATGAGGCAATGCTTGGCCAAGGTTAGGCAGCCTTGGTCTTTGGCTTAGGCCTTGCCCCCTTGGCTTGGCACAAGCCCTTGCAACCCTTAACCAATCATCAAAAGGGGTCTTTCAACTACAGAGTCTAACACATGCCTTGACGTTGACTCCTGAACCAAAAACTTGGGACAATATTACACAACATGAAACCTCACACCAAACTCAGACACACACACGTTAGGCTCTAGTTTAACCTATCATTTTATGAGTCGTTACACTGGGGGACCATATGTGTCTACTTGGGTCTGGGAGTTCTATGCCAGATATGTGGAGTTGATCCTGATAGGGAAGAAGAAAGTATGTGGCAGCGGTAGATTATGTTGAGGTGCAAGACAAACAAGTGAAATGCAGTGCGATAGCTATAGATGACATGTTGGGCTGTACTAACAATATTCAACCTTCTTTGGCTGACAAGATCAAGATTTGAACGTTGGATAATCTGAAGGGTTGGTTGGCCCCATTGCTGAGTGATGCTACTCCTCCATGGATAGAGGTGGGGTCCCAATTGAGAAGAAGAATCTTAATGTTGTTTCTCGGTATTGGTTTGGTTTCATCAGCAACACCCTGATGCCGTCTCGAAATGAATCCACTATCTGGCATCCAAGAGCCATTTTTCTGGGGTGCATTATAGATAATAAATGGTTGAATCTAGGGATGATTATTGCTCAGGAGATGGCCATGAGGGCCAAATAGAGTCAGACCTCGTTGCCTTTTCTGCTTGTCATAAGTGATTTGTATCACCGGGCTGGAGTGCCATTGGTGGGGAAGACCGATATTAAGCTGACTCTTACCTCATCTACTAAAATCAGAAGGATTGAGGCCGATTATATAAACAACGAGTCTGAGCGGATGAGGAAAACACTGGTGGATATATCTCATGCTGTCGATTTAGAGGCTATGGAGGCTGATACTACTCTTCCTACTCCGACCGGTGAGCCAACATGTACGCCTATTTCCTCCACCCCTTCTACTTCTGGTACTTCTGTTGTCTCCCGTCCCCCATTGACACATGCCATGTTATATATAAAGGGCCACCTCTCCCATTCAGGCAATGTGTGTGCTTCTAGAGTTGAGGCAGTTGTTCCCTCTATGATCAAGCGAGCTATTGAGGCTACACTTGCTCCCATTCAGGAGGAATTATAGGGATAGTGAGAATTGATCATGTACATGTCCAAGCATTAGATGCCCTGACTGTTAGGATAGAGGCATGTGAGCGGAACGATCAAAATGACACTAATTTGATAACCTTAAGAGCTGATATTGTTGGACTCTGACGTGATGTTGATGAGCTAAAATCCACAGACATCTCTGTGCTATGGGGTGGTGTTGATATTCCTAAAGGACCTAGTTCAGTTATGCCAGCTACTTCTGAGATCCCTCTAGCTACTGTGATCAGAGATGCTGCTATAGCAAATAATGGTGATGAGACCGATGCCCCTGAGACTGATGATGAGGAGTTCAGAGATCATGAGGAGGTTGTGTTCGAGGACCTAGAGGACCTGAATGGTGATTTGGTCTGGGTAGCTATGGAGGCATCACTTCGTGACTCATCGATGATTGGTCCAAGTGGATCACAACCCACGGTGGAGGTCACTGCGTAGCCATCCAGTATTGGAGGAGAGCCAGGCACTGATGCCCAGATTTAGAGAACCATATATACACAGAGTTTGCCTCAGGTTTAGCCTGACAGGGGGATCTTTACACTATTCCTATTTTATTTACTTTTGCGACACTCAATTTCTCTTTCATATTGAGGCCACTATTTTGTATTTTTGGTGGGGAGACGGTATCTTGATACCTATCTTCGTGGTTGTATTTATTTTGTTTTTCTTTTATTTCATTGATTGTTGGATGTTTAGTTAGTTGAATGATTTTATCATCTTCTTGTGTTGCTTAAATGGGAATACCCCTCTCTTGATTTTTTTCTTGATTTGGTTTAGTCCTTAGTGTTGTTTTGTTCTCTCGTACATCTGAGTGTCGGTTGTGATCAATACAGATGACTTGAATAATGCTCTTAATTGAAGGATATGCTTGTGCAAGTCCAATGAGGCAAATTTGAGTGGCATAAGTCATGTGTGAACTCTTAGCATCTCTTTGTGACTAGTTGATTTTCAAAGTGAGTCTTGTAATGATCGTTGCACGCGAGCTTAACTTGTAGAGTCATGATCGATGATAGTGTTGAATGCCTTGTGTGGTGAGATTTACTTGAAATATATGCTTGGTGAGACCTAGAACTTGCCCCGTTGATCCAATTGACTAGTACTGGTGAATGAAAAAAATGATCCTAGGCACAAATTTTTGAGAGTGAACACAATTGCTACACCTTTCGTTTAACTACCTTGCTAGTGTGTGAACCTAGCTTGGCACCATTTGAGCCTAAATTTTTCTTTGTGTGAAAGATGAACACAAATTGCCATGTCCTTCCCATTTAAAAACCTTCGTGAAACATTAGTATGTTTGAATAGCCAACTTAGGTCAAAAGCCTAAGTTGGGGGTGAGGTAAGAAAGATGAAAGAAATTGAGCAAGAAGTTCATGAAATCCATCTTTGAAAACTTGTTTGAAGAAAAAGATGGAACACATCCATATGAAATAAAGTGAGAAAGAAAAGCAACAAAAGAAAAGTAATGAAACATTTGTATCAATTGTGCATGAATTTGCATTTGAAGTGAGCATTGTGAGCTTAGCTCTATTTGATGATGACTAATCATAGTTTGAAACTTTTAGTGCACCATTGAAAAATGCATGTGTGAAATGAACCTTGTGTGCATTCATGTTGAGTCTCAAGTAGCACTATTTTTAGACATCCCTGTTGGCCTGATTAATCTTGTGTTGTACTTGAGGACAAGTAAAAGTTTAAGTTAGGGGTGTTGATGAGTCGGGAATTTTGACTCATTTAGAGATTATTATTCATTGATTTAGTGTCCTCAATGCCTATTTTATGCTCATAAATGATGTTAGTAGATTGATATGCACCAATCAAGGCTTAAGAGTGAGGTAAGGACATTATGATACAAAAAGGAGCAAAAAAGTTGAAGAAAAGAATAGCTAGAGCTCACCAAAACCACTCGGCGACTCACCGATTGGGCGTCTAGCTCTCCTAAAGTTCCAGGGAAGCAGCTCATGGACTGAACGAACTTGGCGAGAAAAAAGATGATTCGGCGATGCGTCGAATGTATAGATGACCACGATCAAGCTCGCCAAAAGTTCCAGAACAATCTTATGGAAGAACCTAACCAAAAGGCGAGAAGAGGAGCACCTCAGTGATTCACCGACTGGGTCGGCGATCTCAACTTACTTTGCCGAGTTGCTTCTATACTAAATTTTTGGGAACGTATAAATACAATTTTTAAACGAAGAAAAGAGGTTCCAAAGTTCCCACACTGTACATTCCAATTTTTGGAGAGTTTTTCACCTTTACACATTGTTTCAACACTTTTGAGAGAAATTTGTGATTGAGAATTGGAGATTTTAAGATTTTAGCTTAATTTCAGCATTTGGCCATTTGCAAATTGTTGGCAACTTGAAATGGATAATCTATTTGGTAACAATTTCTTATTTTCCACTATGTTTGGCTAAAACCCATACCTTTGAGGTGTGATGATGGAATCGAATGTCTTAATTAGCTAATGGGTGTTATTACTTGTTGATTTGAAGTGGGTTCAGTCATTTGTTCACGTTTTAATTAAGGAATTGAAGTTGCAAATTCAATTCTAGCTTAGTTCTTTATACTTGCTTGAAAAAGAGGTGTTAGGGTAGAACAAATGATTGATAATTGTATTGATTGTGTCTTTAAAATCTAGCTTGAGAAAGTAGATGTAATTGCGTCTTTATAAACCCAACTTGAGAAAGTGGGTCAATTAAGGATTTGGGTTGTTTGATAATGCTAAGCTTGCGGAGGTTCGAGAGAACTCACTTGAAACATAGTAGTTGACCGAGAGATGGCTATTTTATCTTAAGCCTAGCCTATCTGTTGAGATTTAACTCTTTTTAGCAATCAATGATTACCCATTACGTGAAATTAACATTCGACTGATCACATTCCTAAGGTCCAATCTCTAATTGTTTAATTCCTGTTTTACTGATTTCTTGTTCACAATTGTTTACCAATTTCTCCCCCATTTGATATTAGTCATTGAAATTTAATGATTTAGTTTATGTCGCGTAATTACTTATACCTACAAAAGATTAGAACATGTTTATACTTCATAATCAAATTCTTTACCGTATCACTCCCTGTGGGATCGACCCCAACTTATCATTGGGTTTATACTTGTTAGAGACCGCATGCACTTTGAATCGAAATAGGTGTAGTTGAGCATTATCAAGCAACACACTAGTTGGTGTTATATATTTTATTCAGGAGTGGATGGTAGTGGCTAGCGGGTTTTTGTCTTATTTGGCATATGTGTGTGATGTGAGTAGGGAGGTCCCTTCAGTTGAGTCCATTCCAGTTGTCCGTGATTTTACTGATCTGCTTCTTACTGACCTACCTGGCATATCCCCAGAGCGTGATATTTACTTTTCTATTGAGCTTGAGTGGGGTACTCGGCCTATTTCTATTCTGCCATTTCAGATGGCTCCTGCAGAGCTCATGGAGCTCAGTGTCCAGCTTCAGGATCTCTTGGGTAAGTGATTCATAAGTCCTAGTGTGTCTTCTTGGGGTGCTCCAATTCTATTTGTAAAGAAGAAGGACGGTATGATGCATATGTGTATTGACTATATGTAATTGCATAAGGTGACGGTAAAGATCTGTTACCCGATGCTTAGGATTGATGATCTATTTGACCAGCTTTGGGGAGCCGCACTATTTTAGAAGCTTAATATGAGGTCTGGTTACCATCAGCTGATGAATAGGTAGTGGACATCCCTAAGACCGCATTTAGAACTCCATGTGGGAACTATGAGTTCCTAGTGATGTCTTTTGAGTTGACTTATGCACCTACTGCCTTCAAGGACTTGATGACACGGGTGTTGAGGCCGTATCTTGATTTGTTCGTCATTGTTTTCATAAATGACATTCTGATAACCTCACAGAGCAGGAGTGATCATGAGCAACATCTCAGGATTGTGCTCCAGACTTTGAGAGATCAACAACTTTATGCCAAGTTCTCGAAGTGTGAGTTCTGGTTTGAGTCTGTAGTATTCTTGGATAGGATGGTATCATGGTAGATCCGGTGAAGATTGAAGTTGTTCGTATTTGGTCTAGGCCCACTTCAGTTATTGAGATTAAGAGCTTCGTTGGGTTGGCAAACTACTACATACGGTTTGTAAAGGTCTTCTCCACTATTGCATCACCTTTTACCCAGTTGACACGCCTTGATGTTCCTTTTGAGTGGTTTAGGAGTTTGAGTTGAGCTTTCGAAGCTCAAAGAGTTGGTGACTATTGTACGTATATTGACTCTTCTTGTTAAGAGTGAAGGCATCACGGTGTATAGTGATGCATTCGGTGTTGGTTTTAGTTGTGTATTGATGCACCGGGGCTGGGTTATTGCTTATGCATCGAGGCATCTTAGGATTCATGAGTGGAAGTATCCACTTATGACTTGGAGTTGGTCGCGGTAGTTTTTGTTCTAAAATCTAGAGGCACTACCTATATGGAGTTCGTTGTGAGATCTACACTTATCATATGAGCCTTCAATATATCATGAGACATAGGGATTATAATTCGAGGTAGCGTCTCTAGATTGAGCTTCTAAAGCACTATGACCTCTCTATTCTCTACCATCATTAGACATAGGGATTCTAATTCGAGGCAGCGTCTCTATGTGTGTTTTAGCTTATGTGAGAGTTCAGTCTTTTCTTCTTGATCAACTCCGTAGCTGACAGTTTGAGGATGAGGAATTGGTGGCTCTTCGAGACCGAGTGTTAGTGGGTGATTTCGGTCAGGTTACTGATGAGTCTGAGATTTCGACTCATTTAGGTCTTTGTTTCCATAGTTTTATTGTTCTCAATGCCTAATTTATGCTCTAAACTGATGTTAAAATGTTGATTTGCAGCAACAAAGGCAAAGGAGCAAGACAAGGACATTACCGGGAAAAAAGGAGCGAAAAAGCTGAAGAAGTTAGAAAAAAGGCAATCCTATTGATCGCCAAGAACACTCGGCAAACCACCGAGTGGCTCCTTAGCTCGCCTAATGTTACAACATGCCAACCCTGGGGAACAAGCCAACATGACAATGGAAATACATAGTCGGTGAACTGCCGAATGGATAGGCGACACCGATCCAGATCGCCTAAAGTTACAGAAGTCCAATGGTGCTGAGGTAAGTCAAGAAGGCAATGAGGTGAAGCACTTAGCACATCTCTTACTTGGTTGACGACGGATGACTTAGTCCGCCGAATAGTCTGTAAGCTGAAAGTTTGGGAGGGTATAAAAGGGAAATTTTAAAAAGAGTTCAGAGAGTCCGAAATTTTGAAGAACTATTCTGAGTGTTTGAGAGTTTATACCTTGAGTTTTTTTATCCCAAACACTTTTCTTGGAGTTTTGAGTAGAGATTTCAAGTGGGTTTTGAATTTTAGTTGAATTGAAGCATTGTAAAGACTTGGAATTCATTACCCATCTCATGGAAAACATTGTTCGTAATTGTTTCTTCCTTTTTATGATGTGTGGCTAAAACCCCCATTCTTGGGGGTCTGATTATGCGATTAGTTATCTTAATTAGCTTATGGGTGTTAGTAATTATTGATTTAATTGTTGTTTTGAAGTAGGTTTAGTTGATAGCTGAGGTTTAACTTATGAATTAAAGTTGCAAATGCAATTCTAGTATAGTATTCGATGCTTGCTTGAGAAAGCGGTTTAGAGTGAAGGCTATCAATTAACGTTTATAGTGATTGGGTAATAGTTGATTCAGCTCGAGAGAGTGAATCTGAATTCGATCTGATCAATCTAGCTCGAGATCTAGATTAATTGAGGTTTTGGGTTGTTTATATTGTTATGCTTGTCGATGTTCGAGATAACTCGCCTGAATCGTAATAGTTGATCGAGAGATGGCTATTGCATCTATAGTCTAGCCTACCCACTAAGACTCATCAGATTTCAATAATTAGTAATCACCTGTATAGCAAAATTGGTAATTAATCAATCACATCCCCAAGGATCCCTCTCTATTTGATTACTCCCATATTTTCGTAGTTGTTGTAGTTGTTACTTGACAAGTCTAATTCCCTATCTGACATTCGTTGTCAAACCTTACAATTTACTTTTCTGTGTTTCGATACTGTCTGCTTCTACAACCGATTAGAACACACTTTTTACTTTTTAAGTAAATTCCATTCCTTACCACTCCCTGTGGGATCGACCTCAACTCTTTATTGGGTTTATACAAGATTACGATCGCCTACACCTAGTGTTGGATGAAGTGTAGTTGAGCGTTATCAAGAATGGCGCCGCTGCCGGTGTGTGGTGTTTAGAATTCTCTTATTGAAGTTTCGTTGTGATCTTGTTATGTTGTAGTTGAACCATTTTACTTTTGCTTGTTGTTTGTTGCCTTTGAGAAGGTGCCAAAATGAGTGTCAACGGAAGCAACACCAGCTAGCTGGGACATAATGACGACATCGACAACTTGAACGATGTGAATGAAGTATATTTGGGTGGTGTAGGTGCTTTCTGGTAGCCTCCTATCGTACAAAATGTGGTTTTTCACGTGACAAGAACAATGTTGCAACTATTGCAAATGAAAGGGTTATTTGGAGGCTTTGCTCATGAGGATCCCCATGACCATATCCCAAATTTTGTGGACGTTTGTGGTCCCTTTTCTTTCAAGAACACCTCCCAAGAGTCTGTCGGACTTTGGTTGTTCCCCTTTTCACTGATGGGGGAGGCAACTAAGTCGTTAGCTAACCTACTAAGGGACTCCATTACCACTTGGGACGAACTTACTGAGGCATTCTAGATAAGGTTCTTTCCTCCTTTGAGGAAGATGTCATTGAGAGATAATATTCAAGGTTTCAAACTCTTGAATGGTGAGCCAATTAATGAGACGTGGCAACGTTTCCAGAAGTTGCTGCTCCAATGTCTAACTCACGGACTCTCGAACAATGTCTTGTTACAACATTTCTATCGGAGTCTAGATTCGATTTACATAGGTGTGGTTGACCAACTTGTCCAAGGGGGAATCATGCAGCAGCCGTTCAAAATTTTAGTCATGTTGCTTGATGGGATGACCAAAATCAATCATGCTTGGAATACAAAAGAGGATCAAGTGTCTCCTTTAACCTTTAAGATGACCAATGAACAAATTGAAAAGGACCAAGAGCGAGATCAAAACATGGTCAAGATGATCACCCAAATGGATTTGTCAAAATGTGTCATGGGTAATGGTTCTAAAGCTGTAAATGATATTTGTTTTAGTGGGGTGAATCCCGATAATGCACACTTTGAGGCTCTATATAATGAGGAATAGAGACCATGATGACGGTTGGAGAGACCATGATAGGGAATGGCGGGATCGTGGAACTAACTGGAAGGAGAGAGATAGGGACAAAGAGAGATATGCTCCTCTCCATGAGCGTCAAAAGCCAAAAGAGCAAAGGGTCGACCCGAAAATTTTCTGCACTGAAGATATGCTTTCACGCATTCTCAACAAAGTGGAAGGGTCAGACAAGGTGCTAAAAGAAATGAAAGACGACGTCTCCACTCTAAATCAGAATGTTACTTCTCACTCGGTATCCATTAAGCAGTTGGAAACACAAATGGGTCAAATATCGACTCATTTAAATCCAAGGCAAAAAGGGGGATTACCGAGTAACACCATGGCCAATCCCAAAAATAAATCTTGAATATGTATCCTCGTCGTACCACAACATTAAATAAGGCACTTCTTAGAAGGCCACCCAAGTTTTTGAGCAGTTTAATATTGTGTTTGAATAACGGGTGTTGAATGTGCAGGTCGAAAATTTGATATTTTGGGAAGAGGAGCAATTAGGCGAGCCCAGGTACTAGTCGGCGAGTCACCGAACAGGTCGGTGAGCCAGATCTGGATCACCATTTGAACCATCTAGTTAGCTCGAGGTTCTGTAAAACTCAGCAGGCCAAAGTACCATTCGGCGCATCGCCGAATGGGTCGGCGACGTAAGTGACCTCTCTGATCAGCGTGCGAACTGAAAGGTCAAAAAGGGGCTGAACCATTTTAAATTCAAAAACCTCTCTCATTTCATATTTTTTGACTCTTGCACTTTCACAAACGCGCTTTATATTTGTGTACTTATTTTGATCGCATTTTCGTGTGGTATCAAGTTCTTGAGGGTGGATTTTACCCTCTGTTACTTCAATCTACTTTCCATTTACCAACTTCGAGGTTGGTTAACTGAACCCCACACTTCAAGTTTTTGTAATTTCAAACGCATGATCGGTATCCAATTGATTTATGTGCGTAGTAGTAATTGTTTGAATGCTTGTTGTTAATGTGTGCCTATAAGATCCCAAATTGCCTATGTTTACATTTAATTGTGAAATCCCGTGTGTTGAATGATTAAAATGCTGGGTTGTGTTGGTTTTATTGATGGGTCTAGTGAGGGTGAAGTGTGAGTAACCCCGTTTGTGCCGATCGTCTGATTTTGCCCAATGATAAAGTAGGTTACGTCATTCTTAAAGGAAAGATATGTCGATTGCCCAATTTTGGCCAAATCGGGGGATGTCTGAGTACCCCGAGGTCATGGGTAGTATGGGTCTAGCCTTAATTGTGTAGAATAGGTGTTTAGTTTTGTTTTAATGGGCTGCAGGTGAGAAATTGAAGGTCAGGGTCAAAATCTGGAACGTAGGACTATTCGGCGAGTTGTGTCGAGCTCGCTGGGTGGTTCGGCGTTTTGTCTAAAGACCCTTGATTGTCCTTTTTATTCTTCACTATTGGGAATTGTGTTATGTAACTTTTAGCTATATGCTTGAGCTCGCCAAGTTCACTCGACGACTCGCCGAAAGCCCCTTCTGATCACCGTTCTGGGCCCCAATTTTTCAAAAATATTCTATAACATTCGGTGAATATTTTTTAGTTCGCCGAATAGTGTCGTCGATCCGCCGTATGGCCCAGGATATCGCTGACCTGTGTTGATTTATGTAGCATTTTAGTTTGGAACATTCAGCGAGTTTTCCTGCACATTGTTATAACTTTGAAATTCTTTTAATTACGTCTAACGTATGTGGTTTTGTTTTCCAGGAATGGCTAGACCAAAAGCATCTGGGAGAAATCAACTGCCCCAAAAGTAGGCTAGAGGAATTGTGATAAATGAAGGTGCTACACCCACTCGGAATACACCGGCTAAACTTCCTCCAACGTGGGAAAAGGAAAAGGCAAATGGCCTGTGTTGCTAACACTAGCGGAGGGGAGATCCGATAGCGAGCGCATCTATGCCACTCACCTCACTACCTCTAATAGTAAGTATCACTAAGGTGACAGTTCGTCAATCTCCATATCTGAGTCAGAAGACGATTAGCTTTTCCAAGCTAGGAGAGAGGAGCTACGGTCCAAGGCGATGCATGATCTAGCTCGGATCTCTGTGACTCCTATGCCTCCTCTACCTCCAGCTCAGGTAGTAGAGGAGGTACCACCAGTTCAGGCTCCTCAACCGTGGTCACTGAATATATTAAAGGCCGAGGGCTTAAGGACCATTCTTGAGGAGTATCATTTGTCTACAAATAGTGTTGTAGAGTGGTACCCAGAGGTGTGGAACACACTCAAGTTCCAAAAGTTTGAGATATTCACAATGCCCTGAGGCTCCTATATTCCTTCTTAGGTCTGGGAGTTCTACAACGAATATGGGAAGCAGGTCCCTAAAGGAAAGAAGAAGGAAAGCTCTTTCAAGTCGGTCGATTATGTGGTAGTGAGGGGCTAGATGGTGAAGTGCAACAACACTGATATCAATGAGGTGTTGGGTTGCACGATGAAGGTAATGCATTACGATATAGATAAAATATAGGAAAAGACCCTCAATGATTTAAAGAGTTGGTTGGAACCATTGATATCTGATACTACTCCATGGTGGATTGAGGTTTGAGTTCCTATTGAGAAGAAGGACCTCAACGTGGATGCTAGGTTTTGGTTTGGGTTAATCAGCAGCACATTGATGCCTTCACAAAATGAGTCGATACTCTAACATCCAAAGGCTCTTGTTTGAACAGCATCATGGATTGAGATCGACTTAATCTAGGTCTGATCATAGAGCAGGAGATGGCCATGAGGGCTAAGCAGAGCCAGACCTCTTTTCCGTTCCCAGTATTGATAATAGAGTTGTGCAGGCGGTCCCGTGTTCCTTTGATTGCCAATACGGATCTGGAAGTGACTCCACTTCCTCTACTAACATCCAGAGGATAGATGCCGAGTATATGAGGGATGAGGTTGATAGGTGGAGAGCTGCAACGGTGGATACATCCTAGTAGTTAATATTAAGATGTTGCCGACAGAGGCAATTCTCCCCCCTAAGGCCACTGAGCCTGCAGGTACCTCTACTTCTGTACCTTCTGGTTTGACTGTTGTTCCCCCTCCTTCTGTCGCTGCTGCTGCTTCTTCCCGACCCTTGATCACCCGAGCGATGCTATACAAGATGAGCTACCTAGCCCATTCTGTTGATGTTCGTGCCTCCCAGTAGAGGTTGATGTGCCTGGTCTTATTTAGATGGCTATTGGTGCTGCCCTAGCCCCGATCAGGGCTGAGTTGAGAGAGCATAGGCAGGTGATTAATGCCCATGGACTTGCAGTGGATGCCCTTACTGTGAGGGTAGAGGCTTGTGAGCACGGATAGGGGGCCTCAAAGGATGTGACGGCCTTGAAGGCTGATATTGTTGGGTTGCGCCAGGATGTGGATGAGCTAAAATCCACCGATCTATCCATGTTATTTGGCATAGTGACCCTTCCGGAGGTTTCGAGTAGCCAGTTCAGATGTTCCTCCAGCTACTACGACCGGAGATATTGCTAGGGATGATGCAGAGGTTGAGTTCGAGGCTGAGACAGATGAGGAGGAGCTGGGTGTTCGTGATGTAGCTATGTATGATTATCTGGAGGACCTTAAGAGGCCATGGTTCGTACAGCTGTTGAGGCATCGTTGAGGGACACATCGATGGTGGGCTCTAGTGGAGCCAATGATGATATTACACCCGGTATTGATGCCCAGATAGATAGAGTTATTGATATGCAGACTTCACCACATGCTTAGCCTGACAGGGGGCTTTTGACTCTTTTCACTTTTATGTTTAGTTATTTCTTTGTATTTGAGGACAATTGCTAGTTTAGTTTGGAGGGGTGAGGTATTTCTATACCTACTTCTTTTGGGCTGTTTTGTGGATATTGTTGTTACTTTTGTGTTTGTGTGATTGATGGATGTGTTGAATATATATATATATATATATATATTTATATATACTGGATTTGATCCTTTCAGTTGGTCCATTGTTTTTAATGTGAAAGTTGGTTTTGACCCGTATAGAAAATTACCACCTCTTGTGTGTGTGAATGTGACAGTTCTCTTGCAATTTCGACTGTCGATTGTGATCAATACAAATGACTTGAATAGTGCTCTTGATTGAACGATATGTGTGTTCAAATCTGATGAGGCAAATTGAGTTGCATAAGTCATATGTGAACTAGTAGCATCTCATTGTAACTAAGCCAGTTGTTGAGTTGACTTCTTGTAATGATCATTGCACGCTAGCTGAAAATTGTAGAGTCTTGTTTGATGATTGTGTTGAATGCCATGTGTGGTATTTCTTCTTTGAAATATGTGCTTGATAATACCTAGAACTTGCCCTGTTTGCCCAATCGATTAATGTAGGCGACTGATAGAGATGATCTTAGGAACCATTTGTGGAGAGTTAACCAAAATTGCTTTTATACCTCTTTGTGACCACCTTGTGAGAGTGTGAACCTAGCTTGGTACCATTTGAACCTGTCATTTTCTTTTGATGAAACTTGAACAACTTTGACCTCTTTGTCCCACCACTTATAACCTTCATGAAGCATTGGATTGTTTGAATAGCCAACTCAGGCCAAAAGCCAAAGTTGAGGGTGTGGTGTAAAAGGAGGAAAGTCAAAAAGGTTGAGGAATTTCCCCTTGATGGATCATGTTGAAAAAGATGGAACCCCTCCATGTAAAAATAAAACAAAGAACGAAAGCAAAGAGAAAAGAATTGTTGAAATAAAGTGTGAAATGAGCAAAATAAATGGGGTACCCAATGAGTCATGCTTAAAAGAACATAGGGTGGATTGCGAAAATCAAAACGTGTTGAAGAGAAGGAGGCAAGCCACGCTTTATGAATGTAGAAGTCACTAAGCCAAAACTCTTATACCTTTACCCTCAGCCCCGTTACAAGCCTTGAAAGACTTTTGTAATCTTGATTGAGCTTAATGTCATGTTTATTGGAAAATACGAGCAAGTCTATGGAGAAATATCATGCTTGTGTTTATCTTTGAGAGAGTGAGAGTTGCTTTTGATTTTGAAATTTTGAAAGTTTGATGAGCTTTTTGTGAGCATGAAATCATTCTTGATGTGAGGGCAATCGAATGCTTTTGTTGAGCTTGAACTTGCATTTGAAGCAAGCATTGTGAGCTAGAGTTCCATTTGATAATGATTAGTCACAGTTTGAATCTTAGAGTGCACAGTTGAACATTGCATGTGTAGTTTGAACCTCCTGTGTACATTCGTGTTGAGTCTTGATAGCACTGTTTGTAGACATCCTTGTTGAACTGATTGATGTTGAGTTTTACTTGAGGACAAGCAAAAGTTTAAGTTGAGGGTGTTGATGAGTCTGAGATTTCCACTCACTCATTTAGGGCTTTGTTTTCATAGTTTTATTTTCCTCAATTCCTAATTTATGCTCTAAACTGATGTTAAAGTGTTGATTTGCAGCAATGAGCAAGGTAATGACATTATCGGGCAAAAAAGAGCGAAAAAGCTAAATAACTTGAAAAAAGGCAATCCTAGTGATCGCCAAGACCACTCGGCGAACCGCCATGTAGCTCTTTAGCTCACCTAGTGTTGTAACATGCCAACCCTGAGGAACAAACCAACATGGCAATGAAAATGGATAGTCGGTGAACTGCCAAATTGAACGGCGGCAGCGATCCTGATCGCCTAAAGTTACAGAAGTCCAATGGTGCTAAGGCAAATCAAGAAGGTGATTAAGCAAGGCACTTGGTGTATCATCAACCTGTTTGGAGATGGAGGACTTACTCTGCAGAATGGTCCACAAGCTGGAAGTTCAGTACAGTATAAAAGGGAAATTTTAACAAAAGTTCAGAGAGTCTGAAATTCTGAAGAACTATTCTGAGTGTTTGAGAATTTTTACCTTGAGTTTTTGATCCCAAACACCTTTTTTAGTGTTCGGAGTAGAGATTTCAAGTGGGTTTTGAATTTTAGTTGAATTGAAGCATTGTAAAGACTTGGAATTCATTACCCAGCTCATGGGCAACATAGTTTTATGATGTGTGGCTAAAACCCCCATTCTCTCAATTGGAAGTCCAGCTGGAGGACTGATACTATAAGTAGGACAAAGGCCTTCAAAGAGAAATGAAAGGATTTTTTGAGCATTTTTCCACTTATCCAAGGAATCCCTTTCTTGACATTTGTATTTGAGAGAGAGAGCTATGCTTAGGTCAGTTCCTTCAGTCAACTTTTTTGGTAAGCCAAAAGTTCACTTTAGGTAAGTAAGTAGTCCCGTATGAAATTAAGAAAACATTCATATCTGGCACTTGAGGAGGTCAATCTTAAGTGTTGGAAGCTACTGCTAAGGGACTCCCCCTCATCTAGGAAGGATAGGCAATTGAGAGAGAATAGGGCGATAGCGACAGACACAGGAACTGAAATAGATTTAAAGATTACTTCCGTAGAGAAGAGGTTTAGAGTTAAGGCTATCGATTGACGTTTGTAGAGATTGGGTTATTGTTGATTCATCTTGAGAGAGTGAATCTGCATTCGATCCTACCAATCTAGCTCGAGAGAGTAGATTAATTGAGGTTTTGGGTTGTGTATATTCTTATGCTTGTCGATGTTCAAGATAACTCGTCTGAATCGTAATAGTTGATCGAGAGATGGCTATTGCATTAATAGTCTAGCCTATCCACTAAGACTCAACAAATTTCAATAATTATTCGATCACATCCCCAAGGATCCCTCTCTATTTGATTACTCCCATGTTTTCGTAGTTGTAGTTGTTACTTGATAAATCTAATCCCCCATCTGACATTCGTTGTCAAACCTTACAATTTACTTTACTTTGTTTCAATAATGTCTATTTCTACAACAGATTAGAACACACTCTTTACTTCTAAATTGAATTCCATTCCGTACCACACCTGGGATCGACCCTAACTCTTTGTTGGTTTTATACTATATTACAATCGACTACACTTAGTATTGGATGAATTGCAGTTGAGAGTTATCAGTTACCTTGGATTAAGATAGGGATTTAACGTTTGCGGGTCGTATTTGTGTTCTGAGAGTTGGGGATTTGATATAGCTATTACTTCGTTAGACCCATGAATCTAATTATTCTATTCATCCAAGCACTGTGAAGATGTATCTTGACTTGAGGCAGCATTACTAGTGGGCCGGCATGAGTAGTGATATTGCAGACTATGTGTCTCGCTGTTTGAGTTGTCAACAGGTCAAGGACGACCATTTTAGACCTGGTGGTGAGTTTTATAAATTACCCATTTCAAAGTAGAAGTGGGATCGCATCACCATGGACATTGTATTACGCTTTCCGTGGACTTCTAGAGGTTTTGACACTATTTGGGTCATCGTTGTTTGATTGACCAAGTCAGCACACTTCCTCCCTATTCAGTCTGTATTTAGTGCCGAGAGGTTCGCCCGTATCTACATTCAGGAGGTTGTTCGTCTTCACGGTGTGCCTATCTCCATTATATTCGATCAGGGTACTTAGTTTACTTCTAGCTTTTAGAGGACTTTTCAGGATGAGTAGGGTGACTCCCGTTGACCTTAGCACAACTTTATACCCGTAGATAGAAGGTCAGTCGAAGCATACTATTCAGGTTCTTGAGGATATGTTGCGGGATTGTGGTGTAGAGTTTGGAGGTCAGTGAGATCAGATCTTGCCTTTGGCCGAGTTTCCGTTGTCACGACCCAGGGGTACCCCATAGATGTAACATGGCGTATAGAACTCAAAAGGACTCCATACAAGTCACTTAGTCCTCATAACATATGCAATAGAACAATAAGAGTAAAAACACAATTCAAGTCTAAATTTTTTATAAACGAAAGTAGAAGTTTAGACACTAAGTCTCAATATAGGCATCTATTACAATCTTTGAATGAAATAGGGCCTAGCCCATATAACATGGCCGAGAAGGGAAAGTACATGAAAGGAACTTCAACATATGAAAAAGCCGTCCTCGAACCATGAGGACTCACCAACAAGCTCAGAAGATACACAAGTCCAAGCTAAGCCACTAGAATGATCACCTAGAAAACCATACCTTACATTTGGGAAAAATGTAGGAAAAGTAGGCATTAGTACAAAAATGCACTAAGTATGATAGCCATGCATAAAAACATTGAAATCATGAAAAAGGGATATTTCTTTTGAAAGCATACAATTTACCAAGTTTAAACATCATCATAAAGATAGTGAAGGAGCATAAGTGATAAACATAGCCAACATAGTCATTATCATCTTTAGTGCAAGCTAGCAACATCTTTTAAAGCTTTTGAACACTTACGGGATACTTCTTCAAGAATGCCTTAGTTCATTATTAAACTTCTTGTTCATGTGGGAAATAAGCCTTAACCGACATGAGACCATGTGAGCTTTAACATGGAATCTGGTGACTCCCACACCGAAAAGGATTGGTCTACTTGCCTAAGGTAGAACCGGTAACTCTTAGCTTAGGTGGATCCACTGGCTAATATCCTACGGGGGCACGTAGTTTATGGGATAAGGAAATTGCTACTAGAAACCCGACCTTTCTACAGGATAGCTTCCACCTCCAGAGGTTGCTTCTAGAAACCCGACCTTACTATGGGAGAGCTTCCATCTCACACAATATCCACTCGGTGCTTAGCATTAAATTCCCACGGAGTAGTTAATTCTCTATTAACATCATTACTCATGAAAGGGCGCCCTTGGCCTACCGATTCAAGGTACATCATTAGAATAGCTCTTTTTAGTTACTCATGAAAGGGTGCACTTGGCCTACCGATTCAAGGTACATCATTATCTGAGCAAAACCTTTCACATCATGTTCATTATGAGTTCATGAGAATAACCTTTCAATCAGCCCATAACAACAATATAATCAGTAACACTTCACTCTCAAAGTGTACTCATAACATTTACATAAAATTCATGAAAACATGCATAATCTCATACTTTACCTCCTTGAGGTTCAGAACTCATTATAATTCAAGTAACCCAATCACTATATGCATAATTTAATAACATTCTTCTTTCATCAACAAAGACCCACATCACAAGTTACAATTGAATAATATGGGGATTTCATGGTTCTTGGGGATTCATCATAAAAATCATAGGAAATCATCAATTAAAACTTAATATAACATAATTTAAGCATTAGAATCGTTTTTGAAAGGAACCATGACTTTAGAATAAAACCCTAACTTTTGGGGATTTCTATCTTTAAAATTGGGGTTTTGAAGGGACTCCATGGATGAAGGCTATCAATGGATGAAATACTACCATACCTTGATCACAAAGCCCTACGAATTTGGGGTGAGAAACCTTGCTTCTTGAACCCTACCTTTTCTTCTTCTTCTTCTTCTTCTTCTTTGAGTTTTCTAGAGAGAGAATTTTTGGAGAGGATGAACTTTGGGAATTGATTTGGGTTTTAGAAATATTAAGTTGAATATGTTGGTTTAAGTTAACTGCAAACGACCTCACTTAAGTTGGACTAAAACCATAATTACCCAAAAACACCCCTCACTTTAAGTGAGCTGCCAGGTCTCACGTGGGCCCCACGAGCCATGGTCATGACCACGAGCAATGGTCCCCTTCGTGGACTTGAGGCAGTGGCTAGGCAACAAGTGCCTTTAGCTCACAAGCCCAAGGAATCTTCACGAGGTACTTCACGAGACGTGGTCCCTCTCGTGAGCCTTGAGGTAGTGGCTTGCCACTTCCTTACCACCCTCACACAACCAAGGCATGACCAAGGCCAGTCCCACGAGCCGTCTAAGGCTTCACGAGTCATGAAGTGGCTCATGTGGAGGAGCCACTTTGGGGAAGCCTTAAGGAGGCTAATGCCTCACCACCACGAGCCGTGAAGGCTCTCGTGGCATAGTGGGCATTGCCTTTGGAACTTTGGGCAGCCTTGGTCCCTTTCCTTTGGCTCTTGCCCTCATGCCCTTGGCCCTAGGCCACCTTCATGACTCTAACTCTCATGTTTAGCTCTAGTTTAGCCTACTAATTTCCGGTGTGTTACAATATCTCCCCCTTGGTAACTTTCGTCCTCGAATGATGATCTAGACACCTTACGAAAGTAAAGACTCGAGCCTAGCAGCCCATCATGCATGCAACATCAAAATAATGCACAATTTAAGGGAGGAAACGTGAACTCCAACTCAAACATATTCAATGCGTCACAAGTAAGTAGGAGCTACATCTAACAACCCATTATGCATGAAATCTTAACATCTAAACATTTCTTATTATTCAGGAGTAACTACCTTCTCCAAGCTCAAAAGTATGCTCAACACAATGTCATGTAGCCAATATGCAATTTACTCTCAAAAAGCATACTAAAGCATGTTCAATAATTCATCTCATGAAGCACATACGGAACTCTTACTCAATTCACAATAACATGAGGATAATCAATCATAAAAACTCATTTTCTTACTAGGCATAAATTTCTCATGAACATGCGTAACATAGGAAATCATGGAAAACTCAAGAGGAACTACTTACCTCAAACTTGAATAGTAGTAGAAGAAAAAAGATGAGGATATCGGGACTTTATATTGGCCTCGGCCTCCCAAGTAGCACCCTCAACTAAATGATTCCTCCGCAAAACCTTTACGGAAGCTATTTCCTTGTTTCTTAATCTCTTGACTTGCCGATCTAGGATCTCTACCAGAACCTCTTCATATGAAAGACTTTCGTCAAATCCCAATCCTTCTAGGGGAATTATGGATGCCAGATCGCCAATACACTTTCTAAGCATAGAAACATGAAATACCAGTTGAACCAGAGCCAACTCATTTGGAAAATCTAACTCATAGGCAACTTTACCTACACACCTCAAAATTTGGTATGGGCCTACATATAGGGGACTAAGTTTCCCTTTCTTGCCAAACCTCATCACACCCTTCATGGGTGAGATTTTTAGATAGAACCAATCGTTAACCACAAACTCTAGATCCTTTCTTCTCACATCGGTATAGGACTTCTGCCGACTTTGAGCCGTTCTCAACCTTTATCTAATATGCCGAACCTTCTCAATGGCTTCATAAACTAGCTAGGGAACTATCAAAACAACTTCACCCACCTAAAACCAACCAATGGGAGACCTACATCTCCTACTATACAAGGCTTCAAAGGGAGCCATACCGATACTTGAGTGATAACTATTACTGTAGGCAAACTCTATTAATGGAAAGTGGTCATCCCAATTACCCTTGAAGTCTATTACACATGCCCTTAACATATCTTCCAATGTTTGGATGGTATGCTCCGCTTGCCCATAGGTTTGGGGATGAAAAGCCGTGCTAAGCTTAACATTAGTACCAAGACCTTTTTGAAATGACTTCCAAAAGTGAGAAGTAAATAGGGTACCCCGATCGGAAATAATGGATAAAGGAATCCCATGCAACTTAACCATTTCTCTTATGTATAGCTTAGCATAGTCTTCCGCCGAAAAAGAAACCTTGATGGGAATAAAGTGAGCTGATTTGGTTATCCGATCTATAATGACCCAAAATAGAATCATGTTGTCTCCAGGTGCAAGGCAAACCGACAATAAAGTCCATGTTTACATCTTTCCACTTCTAAGTGGGAATACCTATATCATGGGATAAGCCTCCTGGCCTTTGATGCTCAACCTTAACTTGTTGAACATTTGGACACTTGGACACAAATTCCGCAATATCTTTCTTCATCCCATTCCACCAATAGTCTTCCCGTAGATCACGGTACATATTGGTGGCTCCCAGATGAATAGAATACCGAGAACTATGCACTTTCTCTAAAAAAATTTCCCTCAAATCATCAACATTCGGAACACATAACCGACCTTAATACCAAGCACCCCATCTTCCTCTTGGGAGAAAGCCTCAATGGACTTCTTAAGTACCGCATATTTCAACTCAATTAATATAGGATCAAGACCTTGCTTAGACTTCACATCCATCACAAAGGAAGATTCGGAACCATTATGGACCATGCACCACCCTTGGTGGAATCCACTATTTGAATACCTAGTCGGGACAACCTATGCACATCACAAACAATTCTTTCTTTCATCCTCTACATGAGCCACACTAACCATGGATGATATACTAAGAGCATCCGCTACCACGTTAGCTTTACCGGGGTGATAAAGGACACTCATATCATAATCCTTCAAGAGTTCTAGCCACCTTCTTTGGCTAAGATTAAAGTCCTTTTGACTAAACATATATTGGAGACTCTTATGATTGGTGAAAACATCCACATGGACTCCATACAAATAATGCCTCCATATTTTTAAGGCAAACACAACCGTCGCTAACTCAAGGTCATGGGTAGGATAATTCTTCTCATGGATCTTAAGTTGCCTTGAAGTATAGGCAATCACCTTACCATTTTGCATAAGCACCCATCCCAATCCAATTCTAGAGGCATAACAATACACCACAAAGTCATCCATATCCTCTGATAAAGTCAACACCGGAGCGGAAGTAAGTCTATCTTTCAACTCTTGGAAACTTTTCTCACAAGCTTTCGACCACACAAACTTAGCTTTCTTTTGAGTCAAAGCCGTCAAAGGAGAAGCAATGAAAGAAAACCCATCAACAAACCTTCTATAGTAACCGGCCAAACCCAAAAAGCTTCTAATGTCGGAAGGAGTTAGAGGTCTAGGCCAACTCTTGACCGCATCTGTCTTCTTTGAATCTACCTCAATACCCTCACTTGACATAATATGACTAATGAAAGCTACGGACCGTAACAAAAATTCACACTTGCTAAACTTTGCAAGAAGTTGTTGGTTCTGAAGAACTTGCAACACAATTCGCAAATGGTCCACATGTTCATTCTCACTCCTTGAATAGATTAAAATATCATCAATAAACACAATTAGGAACATATCAAGGTATTGTCTAAACACCCTATTCATCAAATCCATAAATGCCACCAGAGCATTAGTCATCCCAAATGACATAACCAAAAATTCATAATGACCAGACCAAGTTTGAAAAGTCATCTTTGGAATATCATCCCCTCTAACCCTCAATTGGTGATAACCCGAACGGAGATCAATCTTAGAGAAATAACTAGCCCCTTGAAGTTGGTAAAAAAAGTCACCATTTCTCGGAAGGGGATACTTGTTCTTAATGGTCACCCAGTTTAATTGATGATAATCGATGCACATTCTCAGAGACCCATCTTTCTTTCTAACAAACAACACCGAACCACCACATAAATTGATACCCGGTCGGATGAAACTCTTATCTAACAAATCCTTTAGTTTCTCCTTCAACTATTTTAACTTCATTAGAGCCATTCTATAAAGAGGAATAGAGATAGGTTGCGTATCCGAAAGAAGGTCAATGCCAAAATCTATTTCCTACTTGGGAGGAATATCAGACAAATCATTGGAGAAAACTTCTGGGGGTTCATTAAACACGGGAACCGACTCAAGAGAAGGGGTTTCAGAATCTACATCCCTCACCCTAACAATATGGTAAAAGCAACCTTTCGAGATCATCTTTCTAGCTTTAACGTAGGACACAAATTGACCTCTAGGCATACAATTTCCCCCTTTCCACTCTAAGATAGGCTAATTTGGAAATTGGAATCTAACCAACCACCCGAGTTCTACAATCAATAGAGGCATAACATGCATGCAATCAATACATACCAAGAATCACATCAAAGTATAACATGTCAATCTCTACCAAATCAACAAGAATAACTCTATGGGACAAGGAAACGAGACATTTTCTATAAACCCTCTTAGCCACCACAGAATAACCAACAAGAGTAGAGACAGAAAAAGGTTCTAATAACACTTTTGGAGGAACATCAAACCTCATCGCCACATAAGGTGTCACAAAAGATAAAGTAGAATTGGGATCTAACAAGGCATACACATCAAGATGAAAGAATTTTAAAATACTGGTCACTACATCCGGGTAGCTCTCTTGGTCATCTCGGGTTTGGAGAGCATAGACGCAGTTTTTCTTTGGAGCATTGGAGTTTGAACTGCTAGGATGAGCTTTCTTACCCTCTCTTCCCTTTGCCGTATGCATTGGGAAATTCCTCACTTGATGACCACTCTTACCACAACCATAGTAACCGGAGAACCTTTGTCTAAATCTTGGTCGACCTTGTCCATCGGTCCTAGTATTGGAGAACTCCCCATCAACGGTCTTAACTCTTTTCACCTCCCTATTCTTTTCCTTGAGTTTTGATTCCTCAATTTGTTAGGCATATACCATAAGTCTTGAGATGTCATGACCCAAGGCTACCTGCTAGATGTGACACGGCGTACAAGGCTCCGAGTAGTCTCATAGCATATCATGAACATAAGAACATAGGAAAATAGTGCGGAATTTAAAACTTTTTTTACAATTGAAGACTTTTATAAAACAAGAGGGAGTCTATAACACCATGTCTCAAACCATCTATAATACTTGAATTAAAATTCTTGAATACAACCTTAGGGACATAGCCCTTACAAAAAGTCTAAAACAATAAAAAAGACTTGAAGGACATAATGGTCAAGCCCTCAAATACTATGAGGACTCACCAATCTTCTTCTTCTTGATCTACTATAGTCCTAGCCACGAGGGTGGAAGCCGATATCACCAAACCCTACACTTATAGAAAATTTAGAAATATGGGTTAGCACAAAAATGTACCAAGTATGGAAGCCATGCATAAAATCCTTAAAACATGTAAAAAGGGACATTTTAGTTGAAACCATGCTATATGCCACTTTTGAACATCATCTTTGAAATAGTTAGAGAATGTAGCTCATAAGACAACTCATGTACAATTAATCATAGCATAAATAATATCATCATAATCACAAGCATAGTCTCCAACATAAACATAATGCATACCCCAATCTTCACAAGACATATTTCACACACATAGTTAAATACGAAAATCATCTTGTCATAATAGAACCATCCCATAAGTAACCCCAGGTCATACTTGTGCAATGCATAGATATGATCCCATAATCCTATCTACATTAAGTACCACTTTTAGGCCACCATGCTCATACTTATCATGATTTGGTCTTATCCATAATCAATATTCATAAACAAGGAAACATTCATGTTCATAGCTTATAACAAGGGAAGTCACTATTAGCAACACTCCATACCATGCATGCATAATTTCATACATCTTCATAGCATAAGGAAACCACACCATAACCCCTTTCAAAGTCTACTTGTGCAATGCATAAGTGAAGTCCCATACCCCCACTCACACTAAGTAAATCTCATTAGGAAGTCATAATTATAGTTCATGTTCATGTTCATAATTCTTATAAAGCATGCATTAATTCATAATCATCATGTCATATGGGAAAACTACCGTGCCCACTCTAAAAGCCTACATGTGCAATGCATGCATGAACTCCCGTACCCCCATTCATACTAAGTAGAACCTTTTGAGGAACCATAGTAAATAACCCATGTTCTTGTTCTTGTTCATGTTTCTTGTTCATGTCATGGTTCACATTCTTGTCATGTAGGGAAATAGCCTTAACCGACATAAACCATGTGAGCTACATGGAATCCGGTGTCATGCCCCACATCGAAAAGATGTGTCCTACTTGCCTAAGGTAGAACTAACATGTTTAGCTTTTAGGTGGATCCACTAGCTAAAGACCTATGTGGGCACATAGTTATGGGATAAGGAGATTGCTACTAGAAACCTTGAATGACTGATGTAAAAGGTTTCTATCTCATGAGATAATTTGTTTTGGGAACCCGGACTGACTGGCGTAAAAGGAACCCATTGGGAAGCCGGACTAACTGGCGTAAACGCTTCCATCTCATTTTCATATCCACTAGGTGCTAACCATAATTCCCTTTATGTTCATGTTAAGTATTTACTTATGTTCATGTTTATGGAAGGGTGACTTAACACTCAATCCAACACAACATCATGATATAGCTCATAGATTTTGTAACACCCCGTAAGTTAGTGAGTTGAACTAGTGAGTTTAAGAGCCCTTCATACGAGTTTTGGAGTGGTGTATGAGGATTAAATCAAAATAAATGATTCCCATACTTAGAATAGGAGATTTAGGGGTTAAACGTCAGGGTACGATCCCTAAGGACCACCCAAGGGGTCCTTGAGGGGGACCCCAAAAACAGTCCCCAAAACTGTCAAATGTGTGACCTACGGATGGCCATCTACGACCAGTAGATCAATCAACGCCCCGTAGGTCATGGGCATAGGTCAAAGCCTGTTAAGGCCAGCCAAGGGAAGCCTTAGGTGCAAACCACAAGGGTGCAGCATAGGCAGAAGACCTATCCATGGTCCGTGGATGGGTGGGCGTAGGTGCTGCCAGTTTTTAGAGTTTTAGTTTTAGTTAGGGGGTTTGGGAATTAATTAAGTTATTAATAAGGGATTAGGTAGGACGGTTATTTAGTTAATTATCAACCTATATAAGTCTAATACACTCCTAATTTAATGGATTTAAGTCATTCATCTAAGAACCCCCAAATAATCTCCAAATATTCTCTCTCTAGAAATGAAGAAGAAGAAGGAGAAAAGAAGGGAAGAGGACAGCAACTAGGTCGAAATTCTCCATTGAAGCAAGCTTTATTTAGGGCTTTGAATGAAGGTATGTTATGTTTATTCATATATGGGTTCTTCCACCCATAGAGCCCCCATAGTTTTCCCACTTGTGTAATAAAAAACCCAATTCTAGCTAGAGTTGTGCTTGCATTGTGGGTAGGGTTTGGGTGTGATTCCAATATAGTGGATATCACCCAATTATGATTGATTTAGCTTTGCTTAATGATATTATGATGATTTCATGTGATTTTTATGGTAAACCCTAATCTAAATTGATGAATGTGATCTTTGTGGGCTTATGCCAATAAAGGAAAAGTTGAAGGTTCATAGTTGATCTTCCTAATTCAATGTTATGTGTAGTAATTGATCAAAGTTAGGATCATATAATCATTAATTGAACTAGACTCTATTGTATATGATTGATCTTGACTTGTAAAGTTAGAATTGAACCTTTATGATCAATTAAGACTAGAATTACCTAGTAATGAAAGATGTGATCAAATTAGCTGGAAATCTAGGTATAAATAAGAGATTAAGAAAGAAACCTTGAGAGTAAGGTTGTGATCATGATAGCTAGGGCTCTAGGGTGAAGCTAAGGTGGTTAAATATTAATGCTAAGGCTTTGAGAGTAAAGTCTAAAAGATAATAGAAATCTAATAGGTTGGATTGTGGTGAAAGTCCTATAATCACCTTACCATATGTATGCTTGATAAATGAAAGTGATAGAATCACTTGAACATGGATTGGTTGTCAAGGACATACTTCCATGAGTTATGAGTGTTAAGCAAGGCTTAACAAGTAGACCTTGGGGTGTATGCTTGGCTCCAAGTGGATATTGACAATGACATGGAGTGTCACACAAGATAGGGTCTGGACTCCAAGAAGATAGGAAAGCCACACCTAGTTGATGTGAGGACTATCCAAGTTAAAGGGGGAACTCTTATGTAGTAGAGTGTGGGTTTTCCCAAAGTTAGGTCTCATGAGATGGGGGTCTTCATATAGTTGAGTTAAGGTTCCTAGTAACAATCTCCATATTCTATGAACTAAGATATGCTTAAAGAAGCATCTGATAGTGTTCTAAAACATAATTGAACTAAGACTTACTTACTAAAGTACCTCATAGTGTTCAAGAGTATAAGTGGACCTAGACATGCTTAAGGTAGTATCTCATTGGGTCCATGTGAAGAAGGAACTTAGACATACTTAAGAGAGTATCTCGTATTGTTGAAAGTAGAAAGAGGTTTAGACATGCTTAAGTAAGTGTCTCATAGTATCCATGATAATAGTTAACTTAGACATACTAAAGGAAGTATCTCATAGGGTTCAACCTAATAATGAACAAAGATGTGCTTAAGAGAGTACCTGATAGTGTTCTAAAGTTAAAGAGAGAAACTAGGCTCCAAACCAAGAAGTGTTAGTATGAGGACCTAAAGGTAGTACTTAGCATGAGTAGTATTATGGCATGCTATTCATGCATTGCACAAGTATGCCTTAGGCTTACTAAAGAGAAGTTGTAAGATGGGATTATTCTATAGTTGCTCTTCCTAGTTATAGTTGACTAAAGCTGAGAGATTCCCTTAGTTATGAGAGTTAAACTAATAATGAGACCAAAGGAGGGTGAGTATGACTAAGATTACTTCAAGGCTATGCTTAGGGTGAAGGGTAGTATGGGATGACTTTCATGCATTGCACACGTGTGTCTTGAGGTTACTTAGGAGTATCATTCCCTAATGGTAAGAAGAGCTTATGAGTTGACCATGTATATAGGCTATGATTAGGATGATCATAAATGGATACTTGGCTTGGGTGGTATTATGTGATGGTATTCTTGCTTTGCACATGTATGGTTTTGGTTACTTAAGAATGGTGCTATTATGGTAAAGAGGACTAAGAGTCTATTATGCTTATATGAGTATGACTATGTCTTATGTTGACTTATGTTTATATGAAGCTTATGTTGGAGACTATGCTATGACTATGATGGTTATGTTATGTCTATTTTATTATCTTTTATGCTTATGTCTTATGTTGACTAACCAATTTGAGATGCTCTTATGATGTTGTGATAGCTTTCATACTTGGTACATTTTGTAGTAAAGCGTATTGCCTACATTCTAATCAAATGTTGGGTTGAGGAGATTGGGTTCCTTTGAAGTCTAGGTTTCCAAGTATCAAGAAGAGTTGAAGAATTGGGGAGTCCTCATAGCTTCGAGGCCAAACCCCTTATTCCCTTTATGTTTTTAGACTTTGTATGAGCTGCATCCCAAAGACTTTTATTCATGAGTTTAAATAGATGGTTTGAGATAGGTTTTAGTAAGACTTCTGTTTGCTTTTAACAAAATAAGACATTGATTGTAAAAGTTTTAAATTGTTC